>DWNR01004319.1:0-10985 GCA_018250455.1 Polygonus leo
AAGTGGAGCTGGCAACCACGCTTCTCCAAATCGAAACTCAATCGAAATAATTGCTTCACGGAGGATTATGAGGGAAGACAAAATTCACGTTTAATTTATTACTTTAATACTTATCGAACCTATTGAAATATATTTTAAGGAACAAATATTTTAGATAACATGGTGGCATAACAACGAAAAAATGTTAGATACGAATAACATGCGTATTTTTAAAATGTATCCAACTGATATGGGGACAATGCGTTGCGAAGCAAAGAATGATTTCGGTGCTGTAAAAAAGACTTACGTCATAGAAATGAAAGGTGAGTGGCACTATCCTCTCAGTCTTAATTGAATTAAAAAAAATACGTGATCCTATAATAATATGCGTGTGTTCGTTTGCTAAACAAAAAGCTTGGGTATCTGTTACAAAGATATCAATTACACGATACCTTTTTTAATTCTTACTATTGGCAAATAAATATATACACTATACTTTCTTTATTCTTACTATTGGCAAATAGTGAATTTGTGCATGAAATTATGCAAGGAATAAATATAGTTAAAATAAAAAAAACAATAATTAACGAAAAATACTAGTAATATTGTAAAAAAGCGTGGGCGCTTTTGTCGTAAGTTGATTGTTTATTTTAAAAAAGATTTTTAACTTTTTAGTTCGATGTGCTTTAAAAGCGTGTTATTTAGTATAATTAAGTTTGATCATAGATGCGTTGCTACCCCTGAGGACTAAGATGTTCGCGTTGTGTATAAGTTTAGCCGGCAACCACGCCTCTACAAACCGAAACTCAAGAATTGCTTCCCGGAGGATTATGAGGGTGGCGGTGGTACACGGTCGATACTACACAAGTTCTACCACCTAGTAAAAATAAAATTGGTATAAAATTAATTCATTCCATTTTCTAGTTTGTATAAAATAAATTCATTCCATTTTCTGATTTGAATAACATAAATTCATTCCAGGGTGTGCGTTAAATTATAGCGAAGGCGATTTGGATAAGCATCCTTTAATCATGACGGATACAGAGAAATTAGCGGAGTTTGAAAATGAGAAAGGAGTAATGATTGTTCCTCCAAGTGAAGTTTTCCACGCTGTATGTCCAGATAAAGCAACAATGACTGTATATTGTTTAAAAAACAAATTATTTACCTCCAAACATGGAAACAAACTTAAGCAGCTTGATTATAGCGATCTCAAATGTTCTAAAGAATTCTATATCGGTTTAAAAGGAACAACAAAAAAGCCGTGTTCAACTAATTGGAGCCGTTTAAATCAAATAGGATACAAAAAAAATAAGTTGTTTGTAGGAATTTACGATATTTGTTCCAGCAAAAAAGAAAACCATGTTGCGTTTACTAAACACACTTTGAACCACTACGCGTCTAATTTCAATATGCTTAAAACAAATTTAGAAATAAGAACCAAGTTTTCCACATACGACGTATACAATTGTGTAAATCAATCTATAAAACATGGTAAGGGATGCTGTTTTATTGGACGACCGCTAGTAAGTCCCCTTGATTTGTTGCCCGTTGCACAAAATGCCATTCGCTACCATATGAACTTTGTGCCTCAGTGGAATATGTGCGGAAAAGAACATGTAAGTAATCATAACATTACATTATTATCAGATAGATAGAATATTCTTTTGAAGATTTTTTATCGTCTTAAGGTCGCAAACGAGCATGAAATCAATTTGATGGTAAGTTGTCACTGCTGCCCATGGACTTAAGTGATCGTCGCCGAGTACAATTTAATCGTACTTAAGGTTGATGCGTTGCTACCCTTGAAGACTAAGATGTTCGCCTCGCATTTAAATATAGGCGGCAACCACGCCTCCAAACCGACCAAACCAAATTGCTTCACGCAGGATTATGAGGGTGGCGCTGATCCTTCCCGATCGAACCACATGAGTTCTACCACCAGGCAAAGTAGGTATCCCTTTTTCGAACACAATATTAACTAATAGTAAATACATGATGATATAAGTCTTTACTTACTTAGACTTACTGTATAATTATAGTTAAAATCAAAAGTGAAGAAATTCTAACCTCTTATGTAAATTTCAGAACTGGGACGGAATAGAACAAAGGGTGCGAGACCTTGCCAAATCTGTAAAATATGAAATAGAAATTTATTCAGGTCCTTACAAGAAACAAAAAGAGACACTTTTCCACCGACGGAATCGTAGCTTAATTGATGTGCCTATGTATTTGTGGAAGGTATACAATGATTACATTCATTTACTGCATTTTTTATTGTCTTAAGGTAGCAAACAAGCATGCAGTCCACCGATGGTAAGTGGTTACTGCCGCCCATTGACATTAGTGATCATCCCCGACTACGATTAAATCTTACTTGAAGTTGACCACAGATGCGTTGTTACCCTTGGGGACTAAGATGTTCGCCTCGTTTGTAAGTATAGCCGGCAACCATACCTCTCTAAACTGAAATACAATAAATTGCTTCACAGAGGATTATACGGGTGGCGGTGATACCTCCCCCGGTTGAACTACTCGAGTTCTACCACCTTTTTTCATTATTTTATTTGATTAGTTTTTTAGTTGTGCTGGAAACACGTACTATCTTCTTCAATATTATTTATTATATAGTATTGTATATGTAATTTAATATTGTAGGTGGTGCAAATACCTGATCTAAGGCAAGCCATCGCAATCGTCACAGTAAATATACTTAATTTGACCGAGGCAGAAGCAAGTAGCTACGTGTTTTGTGAAGATGTTTGCGACCGTACCGATTGGATGGCGAATACCAAATGGCGGAATGTAAATCATGGATATACATTTTGCTGCGAGGCTGCGAAATTTGCCGCCCACTTAAGACATGAATACCCACTAATTATGCCTGATAGTAATATATACAAATTGTTATCTAGTAAGAAAATCTAATGAGATATACCGCTGCAACTCTGCTGCGAAATCACTTTCAGGCGTGGCTATGTCGATCTGCTTCAAAGTATTTTTTTGTAAATAAATAACTTTACTGAAAAACTAAGACTGAACTTAATTTGTGTGGTACTTTATATCTACACTTGCTGACCCGTTCTGTCATAAAAAATATGAAAAAATTGTATGCCTATGTTTTATTCTGATGTATAAGGTACTTATTATGTGAAAGAGTAACAAACATCCATACTTACAAACTTTCGCGATTATAATATTAGTATGATATATAAAAGCGAAAGGTCACTCATCACGAAATTTCAGAAACTACAAGTGCTTGGAGCTTATAATTTTGCATGGGGTTTTTTTAGGACGTAGCTGCTCAGTAAGACGGGATTTTGCGAAATTCGACCCTTAAGGATTTTTTTTGGGGCTTTTATTAGCTAACTCAGACGGGATTTTGCGAAATTCAATACCTAAGAGTATGTTTTTGAGGATAATAGTTTGCATAAAACAGATACTGCAGGATCGGTTTAATGGAATATTCATATAATTTAATATGGCAAAACAACGTCTGCCGGGTCAGCTAGTTATGTATATTTATATAATATGTATTATTAACGATATAATTTATATGTGTGTATAACTATATATTAGTACACCTTAACCTTATCTTTACCTTAATCTCTCTTCTTAATCCTCCTTAATCCTTAATCTCTCGTTTCTATAATTTAATTCTACACGGTTGTTTGGAAGAAATCTCTAATAAATGAATACTACTGAAAAATAAATAAGCCAAGAATTCTGAATTAGACTTATACTAAAATGATGATTTCTGAAAAAATCCGATGGTTACAAAAAGTGAAGTAACAATGTTAGTAGTTATCTTTATGGAGGTAATCCTGCATCAAGTACATCTGCATTGTCAGAACTAAACTCTAGGGGAGTTTAGTTCTGACAATGCAGATGCAGGCCTTCCCCTGTGGTATTTGCTTCTTTGAAAGTAGTGTTACGAATACTAAGCAGAAACTAGATGAAAGGTTTCTAGTCACAACTTCTCAATTCTGAATTTCTGATTATGAAGTTGAATTTGTAGTATGTTAGTATAATATTTCAATATACAAACTATTAATTGCCCACAATCTTGACCATACACTTATCATGAAACCAGTGTCAATTGCACGGGCTGTATCACCACCACTTGGCGTAAAATGTAGCAGAGGAGCCGCAGTGGCGTAGCGTGGTGAGCGGCAAGCTAACAGATGCGGCAGAGAGCGCCGCGATTTTTTAAATTATAAAATTATATATTTTTTATTTCGAAATTTAAACAGCGCCCGCGCTTGGCTGCCGCGGACAGATATTTTGCGTTTCTTATTAAGTTCATAGGGAGTTGAATACCTATGTTATTACTTCATCTACATCTTCAAGAACCAAAAAGGTAGGTAGGGAAAGGTAGGGAGGGTACTAGACATTACCTGAATAGATTTCTCCTGAGCCAAAAATCTCACTTCTTGTTCTAGTAAATAGTCTTTAGCAGACGCGTCGGTGAATACGTATATGTAGGAATTTGGTTTGATTAGTCCTAATGCATTTTTTATCCCTGATAGTGCATGTTCCGCACAGTCTCCTCCACCGTTATTATCGATGATTTGTATTTCATCCAATTTTTCATAAAATTCCTCTGGATCACGGGTGGCACTGCTATTTTTGATAGCTAAAATACAGTAAATTATCGGGATGTGTTTAAATACGTATATGTACCTATATTTATACATGCAACAGTAAATAAACATAATATAGATACTACATAAAATACTAACACATATATTTTATAGTGAAAATTTAAAATTGAATAAACAAGAACCAAGAACCATTTTTCATGCATTACAAGGGAAATTTACTTTTGTAAGTAAGCTAAATTAAAAATAATAAAACAATAGGCAGTTTAAGTACCATTTTGAATCATATATTCGCTCTAAATGCAAAAAGTATATACGAGTACAGGTGTATTTATAGATATACTCGTAGAATTTTCAATATGGAAAGAAATTGTGGACAAGATAATATATCTAAATCTACAAAAGTCACATTTTTGTGGCATACATTCAATTTACATAAACACACAGTTACACACTTCTAAAATTTCATTGAACTCAATTCAGTATTATAGGAATTTATCCCAAACAAACAAACATCGTGACATAAGATTCTTATATATAAAAATATATCTACATTGTAAAGTAAGTTTTTTTATTGTGTAAGGGTAGCAAACGAGCAAGCAGTCCACCTGATGGTAAGTGGTTACTGCCGCCCGTGGACATTAGTAGTCATCCCCAAGTACGATTGACTCAAGGTTGACTACTTATTCGTTACTACCCTTGAGTACTATGATGTGCAGTGCCTCGATTGTAAGTATAGCCGGAAACCACGCCTCTCTCTCTGTAAAGCATATCAGATTCAAGGGTCTCATTGGTCCTGCCTTTTTGTTTAACGAGAACTAAATTATTGTAAACTTTTTTTATCGTCTTAAGGTAAGGCAAACGAGGATACAGTCCACGTGATGGTAAGTGGCCACTACCACCCGTGGGCTTTTGTGATCTATATATCTCTATGAAAATAAATATAAATAAAAATTGTCCTGTGCTGTCTGAAGAAGGTGTCAAGAGTCTCCGAAATCGGCGTGTTTGTATGAGGAGAGTTATGAAAGTGGAAGAAGCTAGGCAAGTATGTCAGAACCGTGTCACTTGGCACTCGATACTCTCTGCCTGCCCCGTTAGGGATTAGCCGTGAAGATGTGTATGTATGTATGTAAAAAATGCCAAAATAATGTAAATAACAGATCTATCAAATATAAACAAAATTTCGATAGTTCGAAGAGTTCGATAGATAACACCAAATCCGGATGCTTGAAATAAAGAGCAATTTATTTTGCTTAACAAAGATCGTCCATTATTTTGCTATCAGCATATATAAAAACATTTTCTTTATGTTATAATGAATCACATATTACATAGTGTTTTAAATATTATACTGTAGTTCTCATTATATGTTATGTACATGATAAGGTCATAATGTTATCGAATAGGGTGCAAACTTTGTTGCATTGTCCATATTTATTATTATTATATCAATTTAAGGGTAAGCCATTATACGTGATGCTCAAGTTTTATTTTAAGTAGGTGCCGTTACTTGCATTTCAGTAATAAGCAAGTACGGTAATCTATATCATAATACACATATATTATATACTAGCTGTGCCCGCGGCTCCGCCCGCTTCTCCTCCTTTTAGGGGTTGAATTCTTATGGCCTAAAACCTGCCCGGGGATCTTCTCGACAGATTAGTCACGTCTGCATCAAAATCCGTTTAGCCGTTTTTACGTGATGCGCGGTCTAATAAACAGACAAACAGATAAACAGACAAACAGACAAAAAATCTAAAAACTGTTGAAACGTGTTCTGTTAGCGATTATAAGTATCCCCAGCCAACTAATTTTCGAATATCTTCCATGTACAGACTTTCGACCCTCTTTAGCTTTAGCTCTCTTTAGCTAATTCTTGTAGGTATTATATTTATATAGAATCTAAATCTCGGAAACAGCTTTCATGAAATTTAGTATGCAGGGGGTTTAGGGTGCGATAAATCGATCTAGCTAGGGCTTATTTTTAGAAAACGTCATTTTATACGCGTTTTCGGGCAATGAAAAACGAGAAGCTAAGCTTTTCAACAACAGGTGGCGCTCCTTATGTTAGAAGTACCGAAACAAGCCTTGGTAGCATTAACTAATTCGAACTTTTCCTTAAAACAACAACAAATAAAAAATGAACTAAAATTAGAAATTAAAAAGCGATCATTTTAAATTTAAATATAGTTATATTATCGGTGTAATATATCTACTCTTATATTAAATACATAGCACCCAGATCATACTTTACAACAATTATTTTTCGCTATTTAGTTTCGTCGTTTTGACTTTTTTTGGAGTTTACATCTTAAGAATCGATTACACACTCAAGGCCGTCATATAAAAAAGATAAGATGAATAAAATTTTACAAAATCTAAATAATTCATATTAATCGAGGGAACCAAAAAGGTTTCTTTTCGAACATGTATGTAGTTGCTGTTGGCACTTTATATCTCCATCAAGTTTTTGCATTTAGGCAATCGCCATGCTTGTCATCTCTTGTCTCAATTTTACAAAGATTTAGGCATTCCCATTGATTTAAATACCGAACATTGTATTTTAAGTTACGCTAACGAGTTAAGTATTCATGTATTCATATTATAGATATGAGTAACATAATATATTTATTCAACATGATTGATGTAACATGTAATATTTTTTTTACCGAATCAATATACATACAAAAAATTTAATAGAATACACAACTACTTTTAATATTATAAGAGTCCCGCTTATTTGTCCCCTTTCAAGACAACGACAATCATACTTAAGGAATTAACTCAAATGGCGCGTTGGAGCTGCCACATATACGACTGAACGTCTGAACTCGTCGACTGAACGTCGTAAAGTCTACTTACCCTGATGATGCTCCGTTTTGGAGCGAAACACGTGTTGGTGGTAGTACGAGTATGTATTTTGGAATATATTTTAATTTTCTGTAGTTCATGCGTCCTATGTGAGAGGGAGGGCCGTACATACTGCATGTCTAAAAAATATATACCACACATGATGCACGCGGATTGCGAAGTAATTCTAACCTAACTTTATAGCATGAATTTGAGCAAAGTAACGACTGATACTATTAACACAAACTTTTTTAAATGTCACTATTTTAATTGTAAATATTTTATGCTAGGACCGATCATGGAGCCAATACGTACAGTAGCGTTTTATTTATCATATCATCATCATCATCACAACCCATTAATGTCCTACTGCTGGGCACGGGTCTCCTCTTACAACGAGAAGGATTTAGGCCGCAGTCCACCGCGCTAGCCAAGTGCGAATTGGTAGACTTCACACACCCTTCAGATTTTTACAATCTCTTGGGGATGCAGGTTTCCTCACGATGTTTTCCTTCACCGAAAAACCAATGATAATTTATGTTTAAAAACACACATAACTTGAAAAATTAGAGGTGTGAAAGGTCGGATTCGCAACCACTAGGCTATCACGGCTTTCTATTTAATTATAGATGTGCGGAACCTTAAACCAATTGATTTCTAAGTATACACAACTAACCCTTAACAAATTTCCTGTAGAGTGAGTAAGTCCAATTTAATGTATTTACAACGTGGAGATCATTCGAATGATCCAGACTCGTTGGAATTTAGTGAAAATGAACGTAAAATGTTATATCTACATACTTTTTCTCGGTTGCAGTTTGGCGGTTGCCAAAAAAAGTTTTGTAATCATCACGGACACGACCGGGTCTATGAAAGACGAAATAACGATTTTGAAAAACCACATTGGATCCGTTGTTTATTCGATTAAAAACTCACTCGAGGTTGGGAATTACATACACGTGCCCTTTGCTGATCCTGGTAAGTAACCAAAGTAGTAGAAGTAAGTAAGTTGCCAGGTTGTAGAACTCGTGTAGTTCGACTGGGGAGGTACCACTGCCACCCTCACTATCCTCCGTGAAGCAATTATTGTGTTTCGGTTTGGAGAGACATGGTTGCCGGCAATACTTATATAGGTACGAGGTGAACATCTTAGTAATCAGGGATAGCAACGCATCTATGATCAAACTTAGATATGATTTGATTGTGCTTGGAGATGGTTACATAGATATAGATGATATAGATGTCCAAGGGCGGCAGTGACCACTTACCATCAGGTAGCATGCTCGTATTTGCTACCTTAAGACGATAAAAAAACGACAATCAAATGTCTGAACATCCTCTAGCGCTTCCTTAATTTACATACCCGTATTATGTATTTTATAAAAGATATGTGTAATTAATTTCGTTGCACGATTTCTTCTTCATCAGTTCTGAAACAAATTCTTCAGAATAATAGTTCTCTAAAGAATCAAATTTAAATAAAATGAATTTTGATTTTGACTTCGAAGAACTCTGTAATCGAAGATGAACGTCTAAAGAGATTCATTTAAAAATAAAACTGTAGTAATAATTTGAAAAATAATATTTTTGTACAAAACACATGGGGTGCTTGTTATAATAACTACAGATATAATAAACTATTGATAAAATATTTACAACAATCAAAATCAAGTCCTCCACGCTTTTTGTACAATAACATGATTTTTTCAATTGATTTCTACAGTTTATTTTAAATTTTTAGTTAAATTAGTTTTAAAAGCGTGTTTTTTTAGTTTTTTAAATAATAATTTATTTTTCACTTTTTAGTTTGGTTTATTAGATTTGATTCCTTCTTTATCGACTGTACCTCCAAAGCTGTGCTTAAGGACTAGGGACTACGTTGTGCTGTGCCCAGTGATACAAACAAAGAGTCCGAAACAGCACGCATGCGCAGTTCACGCGCTCCGTCTTTGTTACTCTCATGCAGAAGATCCCTAAATAAATTTAATAATCCTAACGATGCTGATGATGATGAACAGGATAATTTATTGCATTGTCATCGGTCCTTGAGACATGTGCAAAGTTTCAAGTTGATCAGACTTCTAGAAACCGGTGAAAATTAAGCTTAAAGATTCCGTTACGTACATACATAAAAACGTATTAATAAAGTAAAGTTTCAGAAGTTTTCTCACAAACATACTCATTTTGTAAAACCTTCTCAGATGTTGGAGTGCTAACAATATCTCCAACACCAGAAGGACTCATAAACTCTTTAAGTGAAGCGGAAGTAATCGGTGGTCACGACTGCCCTGAAAATTCTTTGGCTGCTATCGAAAAGGCTCTTGAAGTGAGCAGTAACTTCTCCAATATATATGTCTTCACGGATGCTCCAGCCAAAGATTTTAACAAACTACGATCCATTCAAACATTATGTCGACAACGTCAATCACAGGTATTTTTGAATAATTCTCATAAAGTGCTTGTTAATCTATATTTCTTTGTAAATACCCCGCAACACAAATTTTCAACTACTTGCAACATAGACAGATGCCAGGTGCCACCACCACTCTAGTAATCGTCTCTGAAGCAACTCTTGTGGTTCGGTTCAGAAAGCCGTGGTTGCTGGCTATACTTACGTACGAAGCGAACATTTTAGTCCTCAAGGGTGATCACGACTGCCCTGTGGTCAAACTCAAGTACGGTACAATCTTACTTAGGGATGATTACTAATGTCCATGAACGACAGTGACCACTTATGATGAGGTGGACTGCCTGCTCGTTTGCTACCGTTATGCGATAAAAAAAAAAAACAAAAAACACCGTATTAATATAGCACAGCGATTACCGCATAAAGTTATTTAATTAGACTATTAAAAACTCCTGTTGCACTTACGAAGGTACGAAAGTACTATTTATTCAAAACCAATAGCATTATTTTTTAAATTTTATACTGAAACTTATGAAAAAATAGGTAACAGTAGCTAGTATTAAAATAAACTTGATAAATTTTCAGGTAGTAACTTTTTTGAGCGGCGAGTGTGCTGGAGCACCTGGGAACAATATGAATGTTTACTATGAAGTAGCCAAGTCTTGTTCTGGATCAGTTTTTTATTTGAATATAGTAGATTTAAGAAAGGTAAGATTCCATACGAACTGTGATACTGATACTGTGATAGTTAAGAAAATAAATATTTTTTTCAGTTAGTAGAACGCATATAGTTCAACCGGGGTGATACCACTGCCACCCTCATAATCCTCCATGAAGGAATTTATTGTGTTTCGGTTTGGAGAGGTGTGGTTACCGGCTATACTTAGAAACGAGGCCAAGATTTTAGCCCTCAAGGGTAGTAACGCATTTGTGGTCAAGTTTGGGTCAATCCTCTTGGCGATAACTAACTGCCCATAAGCGGCAGTGACTACTTACCACCAGGTGGATTGCATGCACGTTTGCTACCTTTACACAAAAAAATACATGTATAAATAAAAAAGTAAAAAAAACATTTTAAGTTAAACGGTTTTATATTGCAGATAAATGTACTAAAAGCTAAAAAATAATTTCATGGATACAGTCATGGG
>DWNR01004320.1:0-10985 GCA_018250455.1 Polygonus leo
CGGCCGTGTTTTAGGCCATAAAAATTCAACCCCTAAAAGGGGGGGTAGCGGGCGGAGCCGCGGGCACAGCTAGTTTATAATATTATTGTAAAAATGTTTATTTTTATTTTAGGAATATTCTTGCAGGGACTTATTACTATAGTTAATATATTGTACTAGATTATTATTTATGTAATATAGACATCATACCAGCATTGTCAGGGGCCATTTTATTTAGGGGAATACATATTTATTATGCTTTTTATTTAAATACAAGCAACATTATTATTTTATAAATAAAATATTAACTTGGCATTTGGCAAGATATTTTCGTATACTACTGAGATATCTACAGATATAATATTAATATTCAACTTTAATAATGATTAAAATGTTTAAACTAATCTTAATTAACAATTTATAATTTTTTTTTGAACAAATGCTTTAAGTTTTATTTAATTAAGAAATATTTAAAGCATTAAGTAAAGTGAACGCTATAACTATTATTTATGTTAATTTTTTCTTTATATAAAATATCTATGTATAATTTTTAGTGCCAGCTTTTTATTAATAATATTTTACGTGTTAAATTCTACAGATACTTCTTTTTAAGTAAATTTAATTGAGAGATGTCAACAATTGAGAGTGGTTGTATATGCTATGATATAAAACAAGTTTTTGATAGTTTTAATTGGTACTTTTATGTTTATGACCGAAATGGAAAAACGTAATTTTATCAATTCATGTCTTAATCAAATATTGAATATATAATACGAAAGTTATCTTAAAGCACTATATTTACTTAAAATACGCAATTTTATTTAATAAAATCTAATTATGTTCAAATCCCTAACTGCAGTATCTCGATAAACTCAAGCATACAGAAGGCTAAGCCATACATACTATAATCGAATATATTCCTTAATCCTAATATAATAAAGTTTATATCTGCGTGTATATTGAGATTGTACTATCAAGATTGCTCTTCGGTCAAATCGCACTACATCTTAATTGACAATTTTGTTTTGGTCCGTAACCTATAATAAATGTCTTTATCATAAATAAGAAGGCCAATATAAAAGTGTCTTGAGATATCTGACAGTATCAATATAGTAACTAAGATTAATCCATAATTAATATTACGAATATATAATATATTTATTTTCAATATATTATGTAAACAACTTATTATAGAACAGCCGAATGAAACCATTAAAATATATTTATTTTGAAATACATATGTAAGTCAACAATATCATATTGATTATTATTAATATCGGACTACATTTTTAACTCACAAATAAGCTTCAAATACTACACTCAAAGTTTTTAATATTTGTTTATATTGATATTTGTTTTGTAACCATTTATATTTGATTTTTGGATACCTCAAGACAATTTCACAGTGACCTGATATTTCTAAACGCTTAATATTAAAATGCTAAGCGACAGCGAAAGTCGAGTTAAATATATAAAGAGTTAAACAATTGCTTTTTTGGTAATTTTAAAACCTATCTCTATATTATAGTCTATAAGAATATCCGTAGCACCTTCAATATCATCTTTAAAAGCTAATCTTCATTTATAAAATAAATCTACTACTACCCTCTCTACTCTACATGCCTAAATGGAAGAATAATTTTCACTCTAGCAACACAAGTCGAATTGGCACTACAATATTTGTTTTTTTTTGTAAAATATTTTATGATTTATTATAAATTTAATCGCATTAAAATTATTGTTATTGAAAAGACATAATTTTACATATTATGCTTAAATATACTTTTATTATGATAGGAATGTATTGTTCCATATTTCTATTAATTGCTATTGCTACAATAAAATTGTTGTTATTAGGTACTACTATATTTAGTCTTCAGGATTGATTCTTGATTGATCACATGCTTTATTGCATTTACTTATCGGACCTATCGATTTAGAGGTAAATAGTGAATTAAAATATCTGTCTATATTTATTTGTATGGCAACCACGTAAAATATTTACTTAGCTATACTATTTAAAGTAAATAAAAAGATTCTTCTTAATCTGTGCTATATACCATACAATAGAGCTTCGGCAATATTTTTTAAAATTATTCCTATATGAACCGTTCAAATGAATTCATTAAAATCCCGCCATTACTTTCGCACAACTCAAATTTCTTGACAGCTGTCAAATAAATTGACAGTAACATGACATATCAGATAGAAGCACACTCGAATACTTGTGAATCGATTATCAAATCACTAGAGATGAGAAGCTACTCAGAAACACTAAACAGTACTCCAAACACTCGAGTGGGCTCAACCATTATCGTCTTAAGACAAACTGTTGCTTATTAATTATCTTGAGCTATCATATCGGTCTTTTAAATGGTCTTTTATCTTTTCGTCGAGTAACAAAGTTTGTTTTGATAGTAAAATCAATTTACATTTTCATTATCGATTTAGATTTTTGTTCAGATTTATTCGATTGCGTTTGTTTTTCTATCAAAATCGACCGATTTCCTTAATCGATACCGTTTAACCTAACCGATCAACCCTTTTTATTCGAATCAAGCCAAAGCGTATAGCCCTTCATCATACATTCTGACATCCCGTCACACGAGTATAACTGATTGTACTTGAGTATATCAGTGTCCGCCCAGTACAAGTAGTAGACCCGTACTAAGTGCCCTCGAGTCCCAGAACAATTTATTGTTTGTATCACGCACATATTACTCGACGATTTATAGGAAGTGCTTGATGTCCATTTTTTTATTTTATCGGATGTTAATGATCGATGATTTTATCGTCATTGTTATATTTACCAATTAAAAAAAATTAATAATTTAGACAGATTTTGCCCACTGCCCCTGTACGTGGAGATGAGCCCGCTGGCGGTGCTCAGCGGGCTCATCACCACGTACAATGCGACGAGTTACTTTGTGATTTATAGGGTTGATCGTCATTTGTTTGTTGATTCAACGTTCCTTGATCGATATTGACAAAGGTTTTCACAATTTTTTGACGATATGATTTTCAAGTGTGTTTTTAATTTTTATCATATTGTTTTTATTTATCTATTTAAATAAGTAAAGGATTCAGATTGCTTGATTGTTTTGCTTTCATGATGTTTTTGTGCGATAAATATATTTTGAGCTATAAAGTATTTCTCCTCAACCTAGCTATGCTCAACGAAGTTATCACCCTAAACTATCAATCGGCTCATTCGGCGCACTGAGACCTCTTATCCTTAACAAAGTTTGACCCCCAACGTAGACACCCCTGCACCTAACACTCGAGCGCACCAAACTGTCCCCTACGATCACGCAACCATCAGTAGAAGAGGAAGTATAGCCGGGGCAGGGTGGCGGGGCGCGGGGGCCGCTAGGGCGCGGGCGCGGGCTCACCTGGGCGGCGCCACTCGCGGCACAGCACCGCGCACGTGCCCGCCGCCAGCACCGCCAGCGTGCCCATCACCACGCACACCGCGGCTAACCACGTGCGTGTGTCGAACGTCTCCGCGCCCTCCAGGAAGTGCTTGTACAGCTCTGTGGACACGGTGCGAAAGTTAATGAGTAATAGTCACCTTTTTGTGCTGCCAGGTCGTAGAACTCGTTTAGTTCGACCGGAGAGATACCAAGGCTATCTTCATAAGATAGCGTAACTATCCGTATTTAAAGAGGACTGCAGGGCTCGTTTGCTTAATTAGACGATAAAATCCCTTATAATTATCCTAATAACTGCCGCCCGAGGACACCTTTAATTGATAAGTTGGATTGATATGTAATTGTACCATCAAGTACCATGTCGCCATCTTCATATTATTATTTCAATGCTCATCGTTATTTAAGTTCTACCTCAGGTCGACAGGTGCATTGCAAAATCTAAGAACCATTATGGTTAGGATGTTTAAGCATCCATTGCTGTTTACAGAAAGAAGAAAGATTTGCTTTTCTTAGACCAGGAATGGAAGAACTTACAACGTTCGAATACAAGTGGTAGTAGAACTCGTGTAGTTCCACTGGGAAGGTACCACCGCCACTTATATAATCCTCCGTGAAGCAATTTTTCTGTTTCGGTTTGGAGAGGCCTGATTGCCGGCTACACTTTCGAACGAGGCAAACATCTTAGTCCTTGGGTAGCAACGCATCTGTGGTCGACCTTAGGTACCTACTTACTTCAGCTACTTAAATCATAGTTGGGAATGATTAATAATGTCCATGGGCGGCAGTGAACACTTACCATCAGGTGGACTGCATGCTCGTTTGCTACATTCATGTGTTCTCTTAACCTTGCTTCAAAATTTCAGCGAATGAAAAAGCAGAAATTAAATATCTAGTATAAGTACATGCAATTAATTAGTTTCACTTTCAAACACATAAGAAAGTTTTCTTATTCTATCTAAATTGAATAGTGTCTACAGAACTGTATGTGCCACATTCTTTGTACAAATATAGCATCACCCCGAACCAATGTGAACAATGGTTAAACTTCACAATAAGCTATCATTAATCAGTGTAATTGCAAAGTCATGCCTTGAAACCTGGGACCGATTCTGGTTGATCCACTATCAGTACAATGGAAGACTCCTAAATGTTCGACATGGTGCTCATTTCAGCTTCGTACCATTGCATTATAGGCCGAAG
Source organism: Polygonus leo (assembly GCA_018250455.1). NCBI lineage: Eukaryota > Metazoa > Arthropoda > Insecta > Lepidoptera > Hesperiidae > Polygonus > Polygonus leo. Next base: position 4,611 of record DWNR01004320.1, read on the forward strand.
AATTCGTCATATAAATCGACTGGAAGATATATCCATAGAGATTTTCCACGATTTAGTGTATTCCACGCTATTATTTTGTCCTTTTGTTGCCGGCTATATTTACACATTAGGCGAACATTTTAGTCCTCAATGCCTTTTTTGAAGTTAACCCCAGCTACGATTCAATCGTACTCGGGATAGATTACTGATGTCCATGAATGGCAGAGAGCATTTACCATCAAGTGGACTGCATGCAAAGGTTCTTTCCTGAAACTTCATTTCGCAGTACACTCAGAGCACTATGGCTGGAGGTTCTTCAATAAGTCTGCAAAAGATCTTTCCCTCAAAATCAAAACGATGTATTCCCTTTCTTGGCACAAGTGGGTAAAGAATCAGTGACCAATTATTTACACACTTGTGTCTACTCTGTTGTGGACTATTAGTACCGGTACGGATATTGCCGATCGAGAAGAAAGCCGGGTAATGTGTAGTTCGCCTCGACGTCAATATTCCCCCCTAAAGGTTAAGGACTATTCTGGAGGTCTCTGTCACGGTCTCGGTTAGGAAGGAACGTCCCTACAATGATGATTATATACACAATTATGTCTACTCTGTTGTAGACTGTTACTACCGGTATGGCTTTTGCCGACCGAGTAATAGGCCGGGTAAAGATTTTCGCCCCGTGGCCCGTATTCCCCCCTTTCCCTTTACCATTCTGGAGGTCTCTGTCGCAATCTCGGTTAGGAAAAAATGTCCCTACAATGATGATTATAGACTGTAGTCCCTAGCTCACCCACCTGCCTCCTGGTCAGTAAAGAGCGTGGTGGCGAGCACCTCGACGGGCGGTCCCGGCCCCAGCACGTTGGTCGCCCACACGCGGAACCAGTACGACGCGTTCGGCTCCAAGTGGTACACGTCTATCTGCCGCTGGAAATGTTTAATTTGGACTTTTAGATTATTTTATTGAAGAAGAAGAATAATATTTTATATTATTGAATAAAGTGATAGCTTTTTAGTTAAGTATTCAACTTCCTATTAAAAACAGGGTTCAAATAATCACGGATATCTATTTTTTTAAATTATGTGCACATGGAAATTTCATTATCACTTGCTTTTCGATCAGGTAAAGCAATATGAGGAAAATCACATGCCTAAAAGATTGACATAAAAAGTGTAAAGTCTACCTAATAGCGCTTAGCCAGCTCGATGGACTGTAGCATAAGTCTTTAAGTAAACTTTACTTTGAAAGGAAAGATGCATTTTGCATTGGGAGGATAATAAGTTGTAATGATATTTGAAGAACTAGCAAACGTTACTTACTTTAGGCTACAGTTACACATGCTCATAAAACGGCATGCTTATCAGCATGCTTGAAACATGGATGCTCTTCAAATTGATACATTTGCTTTTGTTGAGCATACTTTTTCTATTAGCAAAACTGTTCAGACGCGCTAAAAACACGCCCCCTTCCACCCGCGCTGCGGGTAGCATGCCTAAAAATCGCACGACCGTCGATTTTTGAGCAAACTCGAAATGAGCATGCTTATTATTAGCAGTGTCTCGATACACATGCTACTAAGACGCAATTGCTCAAAAGTGGCATGCTTTCGTGCTTGTAATGAGCATGTGTAACTGTAGCCTTATTACTGAAAGCCCACTTAATGTTTAAGGTAAGTCGTTACAACAACTATTTGTACTATTACGTTGAAAGGCATGGATCTCCTCTCTAAATGAGGGACTATAAGTTTAACAAGTAGAACTTGGTAGAATTCACACATAATTGACATTTATTTTAAATCTCTAACGTATGTATGTTTGAAGATCAAGAGTAAAAAGTTATTTTTGCTTAAAACAACTATTTTTGCTTAAAAACTAATTAATTTTTGACACAAGTTACTTCGAAAAATGAAACTGCTTAGGGTCTCACCATCTTTAAAAGGCACTTACCTGATGCCAAATGGCTTCTGCTGTCCATGGATATCTGCAACCAACTCAGTAATTATTGGGTTACTTACCTAAAGGATGATAGACCAGCGGTAGCGATAGCGCAACGGTCACCATATCGGTCTGACGGTTCCAAGTCCCATCCAGACAGGCAAGTCAATAATGAATTCGATTTTTTGACGTGAGTCTTGGTTTGTGCATACGTCTTGGGTGTGTGAATGGTGCCCAGTGCCCACGACAGGAAATTCTAGTGGGGCTATAAGCGTAGGTGTTTTTATTGAATATTGACACACTAATAAAAATTAGAGCAGCGCTGTGCGGAGAGTGGTGCCTTCAAAATTGTACTATAGCCAAGTACGTTGTCTAAAGTCTTTTTTCCATCGTCTACGTGGAGTCGACGTACTAGTATTTCTAAACAATTTCACCAAATACTTACCAGGTAGCCGATCTCCTATAGTTCGATTAGCGATCTAGCTGTTTTCTTCACCCTCTATATCACCTCTTTTTCTTGTGTTTCGGTTGGAATGGTGGTATTACCGATCATACTTACACACGAGTTGAATATCTCAATCCTCACGTGAAACTACGTATTTGTATTTAACCACAGGGCAAGTAGCTTCGTATAATCGAAACAGATCATATTCGCCATAGGACTAAGTTCTTTCTGGGCTTGTGGCGGTTGACATTTGCCTGTCTACGCGGGAGTGACGTACGCGTTGTTACTACTATTAGATGTTTGATATCAATAATAAGACCGTCGTACTTCCGATCCGGCCCGTGCTCACTTAAGATTCCTCATGTAATTTAAGTTTATAATATCATTATTTACATAAAAAAATAAGGACCAAATACACATCCTCCTGAGGTATTCTCGGAGGGTATGTTGTGGGGTACTTAAAAGAGCTCTCGATCAAGGTCGGCCATGCATTGGCGGCCCCCTTGTGCTGCAAATATCAATACCCCTTATCCCGATTGTCTACCTTATCCCGAAATCCACCATATATCAAATCAATACGTCCATAGCTGTACCATGAGTGTTCCCTCCCATTAGGGGTTTTTAGCAGATGGCAATGACTATTTATCTTTCCGGTGCAGGCTTGTCTGTTGTAAAAAAAATCGTCTATACTTCTAAACTACTTACCGAGTTCGGGCTAATATGATTAGGACTGATTGGACGCCACGGCTCCAGGGTGCCGTTGACTGGTGTCGCCGAGCGGTACTGCGCGGTGAAGTCTATGATGGGGTGGCCGCCATCACCACCCACGTTCCACAGGATCAACGCCAGGATTGTTGACGCGTGCACCGTCACATTCACCAGCGGCGGCGGTTCGGCTGGTGGCAAACGATACTTTTATAAGTTTAATTTATTTTACCATAACAATAATCCAGACTATAGATTACTAAACTAGTGTTACATGAAAATTGATTCGTATATGTAGCTATATATAAAAACTAGCTTCAGCCACGGCTTAGCAGGGTACGCGATTACATTTTTTCATCTATTTCGAAATAACACTATATTTAACACGAAAAGAAAATCTTAGTTCACAAGGATAGCATTGTATCTTTTGGCGATTAGGTATGATTTCAATTGTATATTAAGGATGATTTATTATAGGCCGTGGTGATCATCTATATAATCGGTTGCACTGCAGTCTTATATGATTTTTTGTCCAAATTATAAGCGCGAAACGAAATCAGTGATGAAGTTGCTTTTCGGCGACTGGACATCGTGAGGAAATCGCGAATAAATATTTAAAAATCTCAATATATGTATGAGGTCAACTAATTCTGATGTAGCAATGTGAACTATAGTCCAAAACCTATTCATTTGCAAAGAAAAACCATGCACTGGAAAATAACGATTCGTGATTATAATAATTCATATTATTCGAATAATAGGCATTATAATTTAGTTTCTACCATATAACACGCTTGTGGTTTCACTGAGTCATCGTAATAACAAATAATATTTACATATCATTCAAACATATATTTGAATGCTGTTCATTATTTCCATATAAATCCAGTTTGCATGTATTGTTGAATATTACATACATTTACACTTTCCAAGACAAGTTACATAATGTACAATACGTGTATGTCGTGTTTCGATCATCAGATACAAAGATGATAATGAGACTACTTGAGAAATCAACGAACATCTTTATGTTGTAAATAAATAAAATTTTAAATATTCGTTGCTTCGTGATTGGAAACTCTCGATACTTCTGAAATTGTCAGCCAAAGAGAGCGAGAAAGTCGTCATCGCACGGTTTAAAGAGAAGAAAACATTAAATTTCAAAGTATGAAAGATCAATGATATGTTGTTATATTTAAGTACCATACCATACAAGTAATACAGTAATTTTTCATCACTATTTCAACCAATCAATAATTATTAGGATTTTCATTATTTTTTGCTTTTACCGAAAAGCAAGAGATAACGAAAATTTGAAACGCAAGAAACTAAAATAAATCTGGAAATCGAATGCACGCAGCATTCGATTTGAACCCTGGCCCCCACGTGTGAGGTCGATTCCTTAAAGACTGACTAAGTATAAGTAACATTAGTTACCTATATAACTCACTAATTCATTGCTAACAATTATGCTGCGCAACTAGTTTTTACGACCAAAAATAAAATCATTGTTTTCACCGCCACCTATACATATAAAAATAGCTACGCATAAAAATAACTTTATTTCAGTAGGTATGCCTCGATAAGGAAAGAAATGCTTTTTACCTTATTTTTCTCACAATAAGTCGTAGCGATTGTGTAATACCTTGAAGGTGCCTCCAATTATGTAAAAGTATGTACTGTATGGTCCTGAAGTACAGACTTAGGGTAAACATCCAGAGTATATTGTAGAATCGAGAGGTTTATGCCAGCTTCATAATCTTCCGTGAAGCAATTCTTGAGTTTCGGTTTGGAGAGGCATGTTTGCCGGTTATACTTATACACGAGGCGAACATTGTAGTTCTCAGGGGTAGCAATGCATCTGTGATCTTAGATATGACTTAATTGTGCTTGGGGATGATTGCTAATGTCCATGGGGGGCAGTGACAACTTACCATCAGATGGACTGCTCGTTTCAAAAAACCTCAGGTACGATTCAATTGTACTTGGGTCGGTATTAAAAGTCTATGGGCGGCTGTGACCACGTAGTCCATAAAAAATAATTCTACTACAGTACTCTCCTAGAGAATGATTTTACACTATGGATTTGAATATGGATATTTTTGAAAAGAATGCTCTAACGGCCGGTTTCAATAACCTATCTCTTACTAGAAGTAACTATAGCTCCAATTGGTATAAATCTGTCATTTTTTGTCAAATTTAAACAACGAAATAAAAAACGATAAAAAAAGATAAGACAAACCTATTTATAGCATTGATCTATCCATCAACATTGACTGATACTTACCTAAGGACGCTATTTTAAATTCTAGTAAGCGATAGATAGCTTATAGAAACCGGACGTAAGAGAACTTAACTAGAGGTGGAGGATAGTGGAGGAAGTATAATGAGTTATTAGAGTAAAAATCGCGGTTTTCAAATTACGTGTAAGATTACTTGTACTTCGCAACAAAACGCTATTTAAATCGTTTTTAACCGACTTCAAAAAGAAGAGGTTTTCAATTCGTCTTTTTTGTATGTTTGTTACTCGATTACTCCGTCAATTATAGACGGATTTTGATGATTCTTCTTCTGTTAGGTAGATTCTATTTTTAGTTAAAAAGTTTTTATTAACAAGTCAGTATGTACCTACTTCCATATAATATAAATTTTAAAATGTAAGTTCAACATTAGTCATCTAAGAATAATGTTTAAACAGTAGGTATAATAAACAATAGTAAGTAAACAGAAATATAAGTAAACACAGTTTTGTGGCATTATTTATCAGCAGTAGACATATTTGGTAGTATTCAATTGTCTTGTCAACTTCTATAATATAACGTCTCGTTTTAACATAATTGTGTTACTATGAGACATCTTCTGGCATAAGTGATATGTGTGATTACACATTTGTATATTATGTCAAACAAAATGTGTTTATTCATACTAATTTAGCAAGAGCTCATAACGAATATCGAGTAGGTATTTTAGGGCAAAAACATATATTTATGATATTCATTAATATCATTGGCACCAAAGAATTGATGGTTTGGCGGATTATCTCATCCGTTGCTACTCCTGAGAACTAAGATGTTCGCCTCGTGTATAAGTATAGCCGGCAACCACACCTATCCAAATCAAAGCATAAGAATTGCTTCACGGAGGATTATTAGGGTGGCGTTTGTACTTCCCCCGTCGAACTCTTGACTTCTACCACTTGGTAGATTGTAAAAACAAGTGAAATCACTGATCAACTCCCTGCATTATGAAAATTTTCACTTCATTTCTTTGTATGTATTACAGTATAAATGCGTTAAAAATATTTCCTGCTC
>DWNR01004321.1:0-10983 GCA_018250455.1 Polygonus leo
AACCATTTGCTAAGCTTGTTTTTTTTCACAAAATACTATAACAACAGAAAAATATGTCCCGAATCTCAATGTATTATAAAATACTTAAGCAATTTTGATGAAATGAATAAAAAGATAAGAATTTGTAGAGAGAGGACAATGCATTTACATCTACATACATATATTATAATTTCCTAGATAGAAACTGAAATTAATACACGCGAACGTAATAAATAAAGTTGTTAATTGTGTTAATGCAAGTACTGGAAGATTTCGTAGGTACATAATATTACTATGGCATAGACCCAACAACAACTTTACTTAGTAATTTACTACATTGTTGGTAAAACATTTCGTATATTTGAATCACATTGTGATTTTAATGGCAGACATTTATGTCTGTTTGCGTCTTTGTTCTTGCCAATTTGTTGATTATCTATGTTTATCTATAATGCGGATTCTATAGTACAATTTTCATATACATACCTACGTTTTATTACTGGTACCTACTTTATTTCATAACGTACCAAAAGTATTTTTTTTATAAATACATTGTGTCAGTATCGTAATAGAATTGTCCAATAATTTTTTACCAACGGTAATAGCACGTAATTAAAATAAAATTTAAGGATATCTCCACAGATATTTTTTTTCACCAAAGCATATTTCCAGTGAAAATGCTTTTCATGTTTAACGATTCTTTGAATAACATTAGCTATAAAAACCTTAATGTCTCGTAAAGTTAATACATTATAAGTTACTAAGAAGTATACGCAATATCACGTATAAGTCGTAATATAATGCTTAAACAATACTGAAATATTAATTATTTAGATAAACCATTTACAATTTAAATATGTAAGTAAGTGTTCACGATACTAGTTTGGACAGAGAGATGTCATTCCCGTGGGATTCATGATTTATGTCTAGGCTGATTTGGGACCTGAAATTGAATGCATCATTCACTTTTTTTCATTATAATGTTGCATAGCAATTTATAAAAAGAAATTCATTCACAGAGTTTTAATAAGTTTTTAAAATAGAATTTTACTAGCAGCTGTCGATGAAATTTTGCTCAAGCCCTCTTTATTTAAATAATGTCAATAGTGTACAATTGCAATACAGTGAATGTTGTCTATTCAAGTTTGTATGGTATTGTCCAATTTGGTGTTCTATTGTAACAAAGCACTCATTGATGCAAAGATAGCGCACGTCGACTATGGCAACGGGTATTAATATTGGGGATGGCGCCCTTTGACGTCACCCACAAAATTCTTCGCTTCGGAAATCCCCCTGTACATTTTTTCGACAGTTACCTTATAATATTCGGACGACCTCCGTTCCAAATACTCAGGATCTAGGACATGAATGAGTATAATACTTTCGTAATATAAAAATGACAAACTAAACTGAGGTTGATCGGATGGTAAATTGTAGCAACCTAGAGATAGGTTTGAAAATCTACTTAAGGTCGAAAGATGTGTTGTTAGTTGAAGAGTGACCGTCACCCACAACTTTTCATTATTATTTATATTTACTCCACCAAAAATGTGTTGCTAGACCTCAGTATAAAAATGTTCGCCTTATCCTTCATACTTATGTACGTACGGTTACACTTTTTCAACCAAAACTCAAGAATTACTTTTCTTGAAATCGTTATTGTTGGTAGTACCCTAGTTGTACTATACGTATTCTGCTGTTGTTCTAAATTTAACAAAAGCTTAAAGATAACATCCAACACACAAGCTCACTTTTCACAACTTCAATTTTGCAGACGAGATGAACTCGCTGAAAAATTCTTAGCGCAACGTGCAAAATATCTTGAAATGAGTCTGCTGTGGTTGAGTTGTATTAAAAGATGCCGTTGAATCTTTACTTTGCGGTGACTCAATTTCTTTCTAGACCATTTAGTCTAAAAGTTTTCATCTCTAGCTAGAAATTCTCTTGGTTCTTCGTAAAGGGTAAAACTTTAAAGCTGGACGCTCAGACAGTCTAAAGTCTCTGAATAGCATGGTTATCGATGCACTTTTATTTTCCAAGGTATTTTCGTCCAAAGTAAATTCGGGGATTTTAGTATTTATCATTATCAGCGTCAATCTACTATTACGAGCTTCTTACGATTGCATAAATTTTATATATCTTCGACATATTGGCTTTGGTTTTGCAGCTATTACAGCTACAGTAAATACAAATGAAAATTTATATCCAAAAAGCAAAATATGATGTATAATTTTTTGAATTTTCTACTGAATTTCTTTTAGATCTACACCTAGGATCATTTAAAACAAGAGACCAAATTTCTTGAGCCATAACAGACTTACACAGATAATTACTACTTTATTAACATTACGAACGTATGATAAAAACTATATAAAGTAGTGTTTTGAGTTCAATTATAATCTTAATACCTCCCCTATTATTCCTAATATCGCATGCCAAAACAACGCGAAGAAATCGCGTCGACGAGTGCAAAAAAACTAATCAAAAATGCGACGGAGCCTGCACGGCGGACGAAACAGCTCAGCTTATGCAACATCCTGCGGTGCGATCACACCATGTGAAGGAAGGGTTAGATATAATTGTGTGGCAACGAGTGGGTTCGCATTTTGTCTGGCGTGGCCTTGATTTTTTCCGAATCGCTGAGGCTGGCCTCCAGTCGGCAGGTGATTAGGTTACATAAACTAAGTCGTTCCCCACTTCCTGCTGGCGCGCTCTGCAGTTGGCGGAGGTTTCTAAGAAAACGCCGAATTCGCAACCGGCCCCCATTGTTTTGCTCCTGTTGCTTTTCCAGTTTGCTGGGTTAGGCTACGCGTCTACATGGCTGTTATATAACATATTGGGCTCGCCTTTGTGTTCAAGTTTTACGTAATGCGTGTTTTGTTTTGTATGTTTAGATGCATTGATCTTTTCGTTTGTAATTCAACGTGTTGTAATGCCCCTTATGCTCTTTGTAGTCGTTGAGTGTGGACAAGGAATTCTGTCTGTCTGTTTTTTAATAATGCTATCAGTGATGTCTATAATATCCCAAAACGCATTAATTTTCCCTTGGTAATAAAATAATACGCACTAACACCATAATTTGCGTCATTACTATGAGGAATTAATGGTCATAATTTGAGTTGCGTAAAGTCAGTCAAGAAAATTCTATTTCTATGGCCGTCTAAAATCCATTACACACCATAATAATCGTTAGGAGCGTAATGGGCGTACTGCCTTACGATCGGACTGAAGAGTAGCATCAAACTGGTTTGGTCGCACGCGATCCGGCTCCAGAGAAGGGACATGCAACAAATAAAAAGAAACCTAAATGCAGCTCTAGGAAACGTCGACCTTGAACGCAAGACGCACGGCACCTGGCGTTTTTATCTGTCCTTCGTGAAATTGCGAACCTATTTTAAACATTATCACGTCTCCTGTGCTATTTCTTTTTGCTCTGTCTCTACATCAAATGCTACAAATAATTGCAGTTAAATTGTCTTGTGTTTTCAATAGACAATTTCGTAATCTCATGTTTTATGTGCGTAAAAAGATTTATCTATCAATATTGAAATGTAATGAAAATATGTTAGTTGTATCTCCTTACGAAAATTCAGTTTTATGTTTTATAATAAATATATAATATCGTGATTTTTCGTATTAGCGTATACCAAAAATGACAGAATTTGCTTTTGTGTAGGTGGTGAGTAAATTTGAAAATTCTTGAACCGATTACGTAAAAATTACATTCCTGGAAACGAAATATATTTTATGTTAAAACATCTAGGATTCAATAATAAACATTGAAAAATGTGCGGAGGAATACATGTGGGTGGATCCAAATTCCGTAATCAATGTTTAAAATCCTTAATTGAGAAAAGGAATCGCTCAATCGCCTTAAAGTTTAGAAATCGGTAACTCGTCTATTTAAGGCGGGCTGAAGTTGCTAGACAAGTTTGATTTCGTCGGATGTAGCCCGTGGGATATTTCTGTTGTCACAGTCGCGCTTTCGACGCGGTGATATGTCGGCCGTTGCGTAACCGGTGTCGACTCGTGAGGAAAGTGAATGCAGCAATTCGAGGTCGCGTAGAAAGTTGCCGCCGTGCACGCGTTGCTGCAGAGACATCGCTACTTTACGACCATTGCGCCGTAATTACTCCAATTGATTACTCCCCGCTTCGTAACCCTCTCATGGACCCCTTTGTCGACCGAATCAAAACAGCACGCGTGAGAAACATGCAACAAAAACTACAATATGCAAATGAGTATCGTGCAGTTCGACCCGAATATTCCGAAATGACGCTATAATTCTAAAAATGTTATCATTGAAATAACTCTACAGGTCCAAATCGATCCGAAACCTATTAAAATGTTGCATAATAAGATATTCAACCCAAAACCTTTTCCGAGGCATAAGTATTAAAGAATTCCAAGGAGTTTTGCACAAAAAGTTACACGTGCCGGCCAGCTCGATCGCTCTTGGCTATTGAAATTTTGGTCATGGCCAGTCGGTTCGGCTTGCATATAATGGGGCATCAATTCGTTGTGGCTATTGAATAAAAGAGAACGTCTTAGATTCAGATTCGATGTCTTCTATAGAAATATAGTTTAAAAGTATGTCTGTTTTTAACTCCACGACACTGTCATTTTCTTCGTAAGTTTACAGCCTTATGTACGAAGATCACATATTTTTTTTGAGAAATCAGTAAATAAAACGATATTGTCTGAAGTAATTGTTGTTAACCGCGGAATAAAGAGTTAATTCCGGTTTATTATCCATTCTATGTTCCTCTTTATAACTATAAAATGTAATTCAATGTGTGATCACAGTGAACGCTTGCTTTAGATCCAAACGTTCACAAGTTGGCTATCTCTCACGAGTCTAGTCAGCATCCGTTTCACAGTTACTATCATATATATTCCAACATCTAGAATAAGTAATCCGAATTGCAGCACCATTTGTATATTTTTTCCATTAATTTTGTTTGTAGTCTTTTTTGGTGGCATTAAAATGTTGTTTGTTTCACAAAAACGTACAATACTTGTTTTAAGAAGCTATCTAAAATATAATTTTACTTCGTACCATCAGCTGTTTTATTGATATTGCATTGAATTGACGACTATTATGGGATGCTAATGGCAACAGGGATCTGCACAAACCCGTCTGCAATCACTTGATGAACGTACAGATTAAGTATATTAATTGCATATTTTATGCGCCGCGCCCTCACGACTCGTTCGTGTGTATCGCATCTTTATCGCATGCATGGCGAGTATCGCTCCGCCATTTGCATATGAAAAGAAAGATGCTTTCAATGTTTCGATTTTTACTTTGCTTCTTTAGGTATCCTTTACAATACAAAGTTCTTCAGTCGTGAGTTTGGTTTTATGAAATGTTGGTCCCTCGATAGATAGTTATTTTCTATTCATTGAGTTATTTTAGGATCTTTTATCTTGGAATATTACCTTCTAAGTGCATGCATAAGAATAGGGGCCATGCATGAGAATTCTTCGATAAAAAGGTACCACCGAACGTTAGTTTACGATCTCAAGTGCTAGACTATGGAGTCAGGAAGGCGTCGGCGTCGTTATCTGTCAAGTCTCACATCAAGTGTCCTGCTTATCTCCCCACATGTTTAATCAGGTGCCTGTTAGAGAATACTGAAGTTAACATTGTATCTGTGGCCACATTGCCGCTCAAGGTCCCGACGTATCGCTATTTGACCATGAACACGATCCTGTTTGCCCGTATCAAATTATATAATAAGGCTTCTGGTCCAACTTTTTGAGGGAACTCTGACGATAGATAAGTATATCTAATAAATAACGAGGTTTTAAATCGTTAAGTTTTTATGTTTAACAATCTTGTATCAAGTATTAAGCTATCTATCGGATCACGACTCACATTATTAATGGGACAGGTAATACTTCTAAATACGAGTCGAACTGTATCGCTATTCAGAGCGTCTATAAATTAAGTTTTTGTGATATCTTAAAGTCACAAGCCGTCGCCTCAATTGAATCTATAAACTATAATAGATATGGTTGTAAATTGTCTTGTAAATACGTTTTCATAAATTTATATTCAATAAAAATTCAATGGTGAAGTTTTTATGTATTATTCAATTTAAAGTTATAAGTACGCAGGCACTCGGAAAAGATACCTATTCTTATATGTAGACCACGGAACATGCTACTTATAAAGAGGCTTGCTGGATAAAAGTAACGAGCCTATATTGGAATGCTTTATGTTGTTATTGCTATATTTTTATGTGATGGGAGATATATACGGGTGTCCTGATTAGTAACCTTTTAAATGAACCTTTTTTTATAAGTTCACATCAAAGTAATCGGTCAGATGTGTTACTAATACTTAAAGAGGCTAAGAGCTTCAAGTGAATGCCTCAGTAAAACTTTCAAATTAGATTGCAAAACATTTCTGTGGGTTCCAAACACAGATAGATATATGCGTCCTCGGACAGAATTGACGATCAATAGAAGCATCCATTTTTTTGAGTGTAAGAATCGATATTTAAATAAGTCGATCTTTTGTGTTATAATTACAATGAGTTTAGTACCTAATAGGTTAATGTATATTTTTAAAATAAATAATAATTTGTTTCGTAACGACAATTTTTCCGTATTAATCAATAAACTAAATCAAAGAACATCGATTTTGGTTCTCGAATGAAAGATTTACGCGCCAGTGATACAAAAATAATAATATCACTGATATAAACAAGAACGTCATTGACTAACAAAAATAGGTTCCATTTGTTAAACTAAATAAAAAAATACGTAAATATTCAGCTCGACAGGAAATTAATTAATTTTCTTTGAAGTCGTCAGTTTTAAGGCTTGACAGCCAAGAATGTAGTTCTGCGCACGCGCATGACTCAAGCGACATTCTATGGCTTTTACACGCTGAGGAAACTCTCCCTTGGACTTCTTAGAACTGATTCAAAAGGAAACTACTGAATATTGTTTTGCTTCAAATCACGGGCTGAAATATATGAGTCGACCTCTTCAAGTGTTATGAAATAAAGAGTCTTGAATAAATTATTACGTAACTTTATTATATTAACGTTTAATGAAGCTACTCTAAAAACATAACGGAAAACGTTATACACAAAAAATATTTTATGTTCTCTAATTATTTAATTAAGTTATCTTGATTGCAAATAAATAAAGTCTACCGTGAAGATTCAGTATTTATTACTTGAAATGTTGAAATTTTTTCCATAACTTTATTGTTACATTTACAGTCAATCATCTCTTACTCACTTTGAGTTAGATAGATGTAAATATGTGATGTAAAGAACTTTGTTAAATAATATCATCGATTAAAATTATTTATTCTTTAAAAATAATAAATATACGTAGTTTGTAACCGGACTAAAATATACTGCTATTAGATGTCCAAACACAAATATTCAGAATTATATTTATTACCTACACTTGTGTCTGTATGAACGAGTACGATACTATTATAATCCGAGGTGGGAAGTAACGGTTTGGTAACTTAATGCGAAGATAAGAGGCCAACGGTACCTCTGGTGGAGCAGACCGCCATTTTGTGGAATAAAAACGCGCACTTGACAATGAACTGTGTTTACGATATAAATAAACCTAACCACGATATGACATAACAATAAATACTTTGGTTTATAAGTAATACAAACCTCCATAACTAAGTTATTAAATAAATATTTTTTCTGGGTAATAAGTTAACTTAGGTAAAGCCTAAAATAAATTTATGTATTTAATTTTACGGTTTGGTAATTTAATGCGAAAATAAGAGGCCAACGGTACCTCTGGTGGAGCAGACCGCCATTTTGTGGAATAAAAACACGCACTTGACAATGAACTGTGTTTACGATATAAATAAAACTAACCACGATATGACATGTGATATTAAACAATAATAAATACTTTGGTTTATTAGTAATACGAAACTTATAATTAAGTTATTAAATAGTTATTTCACTGGGTAATAAGTAAACTGTGGTAAAACGTAAAATAAACATATATACTTAATTTTATGGTTTGGTACTTTAATACGAAGATAAGAAGCTTACGGTACCTCTGGTAGAGCAGACCGCCATTTTGTGAAATAAAAACATGCACTTGACAATGTTGACAATGTTTGCGATATAAATAATCCTAACCACGACACGATATATGATATAAAACAATAAATACTTTGGTTTATAAGTAATACGAAACTTATAATTAAGTTGTTAAATAATTATTTCGCTGGGTAATAAATAAACTTAGGTAAAGAGTAATAAGATATATTACATATACTTAATTATAATATACATTATAAATGAGTATTCAATGACACTAAGAGCCGTATTAATAAACTGAACTCAAGATTGAGAACGTGCGGTTTAAGTACTAGATAATGGTTTGAAAGCCGCACTCAAGATCGATCTCAATGAGTTCACTTTATTAATTGGACTCGACCTTTTCATGGTTTTTTACTGTGTACCTAGTAGTTCAATATTTATATATTTATACAGTTATATATTTGGGTAGTAGTATCTATTTTGCACTTATATATATCACAATTCTTATTTATTTGCATAGTTTGGTCTAGACACCTTATTTGGTTAATCCTTTAGTTAACTGTATCAATAGTAATAAATATTTATTAAGCAAATTCCACTGACTATACAAAAACATTTCCGCTGTCGCCACTTCCCGCCAAAAAACCAACGACGCAGTTATCGTCCTGTGGAATTTAAAACTCGAATTCTTCAAGGTCACTCATCAAGTCATCAACACATCGGCCATCTTTCTTGTTTTTAAACAACATAGATATAATACTTATGGAAAGTTATTTGACATTATTGGTTTTACATTATTAGATAAGGCTAAAATTTTAAAAGTTTTCTATATATGAATTTCACTAGAAGAGTTTTTTTTTTGTAATTATTCGCCAAATTCTCTGTGTGTACTAGTCAGAAAAAAAAATCACGGCAAATAGAATTCTGCCATAAAACAACGACCAACCAGCAGACCTTGCGTTGAAATGGTAATGGATGGCCATATCCTTTTCAAAGGTCCTCTTTATATGCCAAAACAGGCTCTGGATTGGAATCCTCCAAGTAAGAACTCCAACTCCAAGAACTAGCGATGTACTGTACTAGCAGGATATTTAAAAGTATAAAGATACTATAAACTAAATACTTTCAGGATTATGATAGAAAAACAGTTAAAATAGGTAATTTGCAAATTATAATTATTTTGTTACCGTTATTATGTACCTATTTAATAAAAGTTATATATATGTAAGTTGAAGTAAAATATATATATTTTTCCATGTATACAAAAAAAATAATAAACAGGCTTAGGACGAACTAAAAAAGAAAACATAAATTACAATTTTGATATACCTGCTACAACAGAAATGACGCTAAATTAAAAATAGGTATCAATTAAAAAGTTTCAATTAACGTTCTGAATTTAAATTCTAAAGCCGTTAGTGCTTATTGAGGCGGAGTTACACGGAGGCACGATCATAGCTCGTTAGCAACCATTATGCTCCTTGCAGTAAAAACTAAAACTTGTTTCCCATGACTAGAATGATTTACTACAATTTCGTGTAGTCACTGAGTACTCGCTTTTGTTATATTTTAGTTTAACTTTTTAATTATCTTTTAACTAGCGCACTCGACGATGTCCTGCCAGTAAATTTCAATTTGCAATAAAAAATAATGAGGTTATAAATCGAGATAAAAAATATCTTATCTCTCAAGTTGTAGTAAGTTACATACATGCGAAAAAAATTATGTGACACGGAAGTTTTATTTATAACAGATGGCTGAATATATCTACTTCTATTTACACTTCTATTCACACTGCACAAAACACACTCGTTCCAGACAGATATATACATACTAGTAAATGTAGGTAAGAGCATAAACTAAATACTTAACAATTGCTTCTGCGTTATCTGTGTGCATGTAAAGGTTTTGCTTTATCTGTACAAGAAATATTATTTACTTTGTTCATATACCTACATTACTAATAGGTTTTAAATAAGTGTGTACAATATAAATACTTACTTGTAAAGAAAACTCACAGTAATATATTTTTAACAGACTTCAAATAAAGAGAAGATTCAAGTCGTCTGTATTTTTTTGTATTTCTTTTTCTCGTATATTTTCTTTGTTTATAATAGTTTATAAAACGAGTTTGTTTATTCATTTTCCTGTAGATTCAGTATAATGTCGCGAAGGTCACATTTTTCCTAATTATTTGATTTCAGGCGGGTAACATATAACTCCTCAAAACTAACAGGAAATGTGTCGTGTGTTTGTGTGATTCTTTGTCTATGAACCTATTTTTATGATTATTTTGTAGTGGGGCCTACTTTGCTTATAGATACGTAAGGTCTATCTATGAAGTGCTTAGAGAGGGGGCCTATGGTATGTTGCAAATTTTATTAATGTATTATTTGCATAGTTCATGTTACCTTTATTGAATTGAATCGGTTCTGATTATTTATTAAAAAAATAGTGGACTTAAACAAATACTGAATAATTACAGCAAATGATACAGCTTTATACATTTTTTACAATATATTTATTATCTATATAATTTAAATTCCTTCAGTAAACAGCCAATTTTATTCTCACAGACTTAAATCCACAATAAGTCATTCTCACACTTTCCTGTAGCATAAAAGGCATTGCGAATGGGCATACAATTCGAATTATAAGCAAGAAGGAAACAAGATACAAAAACAGAACGTGTTAACAACCTTTTCGTGGCGCGATTTGAAACTGCAACAGATAATGAATAAAAAGGCTTCCGATTAAGGCCGGCACACACGATCATGATAATACTTTTGTCTTCAAATAGACACATTTGTCCTAAAGTGTTTCAATAATAAATTATAGTATGTTCTTTTATTTCTTCAAAAATGTATGTATATATTCTTCCGGGGCATCAATAATAGAGATAATGGACAAGGTGATCAATGGTACTTATAGCCCTGATAGTACCTTAGTGTTACTT
>DWNR01004322.1:0-10983 GCA_018250455.1 Polygonus leo
AGGCATCCGATAAGAAAGCTTTTCCGAAATTCTATCCCCAAAAAGGTGAAAAACGGTGGTAAAGTTTGTATAAGATGGAGGTATTTGCGTGGGCAAAGTCACGTGGAACAGTTCGTAGTGAATATTTTTTTGAATTGAATTCAGTGATTCCACATACCAGAAGACGTGAGGGGCGAAGCGCGAGGGGACGCTGGCTGAGCGTTGTGGTTGTCATCTCTGGGCGGGCTGGCGACTGCGCCCTCTAGGTTATTGTTCACCGGCGGCCCGGGACCGTCGCCCGCGCCCGCTTCTATCTGCAGCTGGAATGGAAAAATATTTATTTAAATATTAGGGTTCCGTACCAAAGGCTGCCAATGGAACTCTTCTAGTAAGGCTCCGCTTTCCGTCCATTCGTTCGTCTGTCACAGGGCTACGTCTTTTGAATTGTAATAGGTATTGCAATTGAATTGGCATTGATATGGAAAAAAAATTAAAAAACCTTGCCGCGCAAAAAAATTTATTAAATAAAAAATGTATCACAAATTAATTAGAAGTATTCAAATCTAGGCGAAAATATTTGTTCATTAATTTTAAACCGATGTAAATCCTAAACGGTTGTTTTGTATGCACAATATAGTATGTCAACTTTATTTTTTTTCTTTTGCACAAAATGGCGGCCGTCATTTTGATTTCGTTTACTGTCACCTGCTTAGTGACACTTGCAAGATTGAGACGAATAAATCATCGCAGTCGGTAAAAATAGAAAAAAGTTATTTAGGTACTAAGTTCAAATCAAATCAAATCATTTATTTTTAGAAATATGGGTTACATGAAATATCATGTTATATAAAATTAATATAGGTCTACACATTTAACCTGGTAAGGTATTCAAATATTTAATTATGAAGAAAATATTGATTTGTGTTACGATTAAATACTCAAAACACGATAACGATTTTTAAGAAGTATACATTTAGGCCTTATTTTCACAAAGTTAAAGATGTGATATGATACTGTGAGGTCGAACTACACAAGTTCTTCCACCTGGTGCTATAATTCTATCTATACTAATAATATAACGCTGAAAAGTTTGATTGTTTGTTTGCTTGAACGCGCTAATCTCAGGAAATACTGGTTCGAATTGAAAAACATATTTTTGTGTTGAATAGTCCATTTATTGAGGAAGGCAATAGGCTATATAACATCAGACTACAACCAGTAAGAGCGGAGTATCAACGAAAATTGTTGCAAAAACGGGGAAAATTTGACCCACTCTCTCTTATATGACGCCAACAAAGTTGCATGGGTCTGCTAGTTACAAATATAGATAGGACCCGCAATAATATTACTTATTCCATTTGTCGGTTCACTGATTAACTATTGATCTACTTAGTATTCTACAGCAGATATAATTTAAATGTCTGCAAAGGTCAATAGTTGCGAAATGTCAACGGTTGCAAATGTAATGCAAAATAAATTCCAAAGTATCATCGTTGTGGATTTTATGTCGTTCCAATTAAATTTTGTTTTTTATAAGTTAACTCATTCATATTGAGTTACAATTTGTGGAGCCCAAAAAATACTTAGCTCTTTGGCTAATGGCCGCAGAGTAATAATAGATACTTCTCTTCTGTGTTCTTTAAGAAGGGACAAAATTTTAGCATTGCGATCTTCGATTGCCATACAAAGAGGAAATGCTGCTAGCATCTTGGGCCTTTAAATACAGTCAGCGATAGAAAGCTATTATTATAGCGTTTTTGTTATTTCATTTTTGTTGGTCTCTTTTTTATATATTCATTGTAAATAGTGTTAAATAATGTATTTGATATTTATTATGATTTTGATTTTAAAGTTTGTTTGAAATTGATTACTCTGAACAAAATCGGAACACAAACAAAAACACAGTTCTGACAGTATACATTACGTATTTGACATACAGAATCAAAAATTGTTATGAAACTGGTTGGCGATAAAAAGGTGTATAATAATTCTGTAGTGATAACTCTCTATCATTATTTCTAATATCTTCATTTTGGAAATTTCATTCAGGTCTTAGTCTACATCAAAATGAAAACAAGGTCAAGGCCAGCTCACTACAATGGTAGTATTTTGACCTCCGACGTAAAGAAAGTCGTCTAATGATTTATTAACAAGCATGTAAAACTTTGGTACGAAATGCGGAAAACTGCGGTAGAACTGTTTATGCAGGGATTTGACTATGTAAGATCTACAGGGGAGCATTTATGTATTGTACCAAAAGTAGCAAAAAATCTGTCGGTCTACTTGATGGTGAGCGGCCGACCAGTCAATTAGTAGTCAATCTCAATTACGTTTGGTAGACCATAGATGCCTTGCTGTATATAAGGACTGCGAGATCTAGTCAGCTTGTTAAAAATGAATCTGCCTTATCACGACCTTTCAACCAATCACAATAGTGCTACTTAACAATTAGTACTATATTACTTTGCCATTTTTATTTACTTTGTATTATCCAATATACTTTTTGTTTTTTATAAGTTAGGTAGATACATGAGACTCCAAAATACCATCATCACTCTTATAATCCTTTCAGTTTTGGAGTGCCATGGCCGCCGACTATTCTTATACTTATTCTTACTTACACGCGAGACAAACATCTTAGTCCTTAGGAGTAGCATAGCACTTGTGGTCAACCTAAAGTAGGTACGGTTTACTACCTATTTACTTAAAAAAGTACGACGGTGCCACCACAATGAAATAAAACGCCTAGTTCTGCCAAGACCGTTAGCACCTTCACAACTTCACAACCTTAGTTCTAAATATACCGTCTCTGTTGTACGGTGCAGTGTTGTACGGACCAGCCAGCCGTGTGCGATTTAATTAATGGCTTGAGACGTTCTAAGAATAAGATTACAGTCTACGTACACTATGTACATAATTATGTAGATATTAATGTGAATGTTTCATGTGATACACAATGATGTGCAAAATTGGGCTAAAAAGGTAGAGGTTTTGTGCATAAATTAGGCAGCTAGAAGAGGTATAAGCTAGAAGAGAATCTAATAAAAATATTTCTTTATTTAATGATCTTTTTAAGATGGTGATTATCAAATATTGAAGATCGCTGCAAGACAAAAGGATATATGATCAGTATTAGTTTTTTACCACAAATCCCGTGACTAGAATTAATCTCAATTGGATCTACAAATCTACAAAGAAATTGAAAAAATAGGCATTGTTTTAATATTTTTTTTTCAAATTAATTTATCTTCAAATTTACTAAAGGCGATACTAAATAATATTTGTCAGGTGGCAGACCTCGGAGAAGCCGCCACCGCCACCCTCGTAACCCTCTGTGAAGCAATTGCTGCCTTTTGGTATTTAATTTTGTTAGGTATTTAATAATGTAAATTATGATGTGTTTATTAAGGTCCGGTTTCAATAAGCTTAATAAGGTTTCATTACTAGAAGTTAAAATATCGAACATCAGTATGTTTCTGTCAATTTTGACACATAGATCAACGTTATAAATAGGATTGTCCTATCAATCTTTGTTTATTGAAACAGAAAAATTGACAGATATACCAATGGTAGCTTTTAACTTCTAGTAAGGGATAGATAGGATATTGAAACCGGTCATATATGAGAAATATCCACGGTAATGTCTACGTACCTGTTAAGGAATCGTATTGTATTTCAAGCTCACTTTAAAATTAACCATTTACAAATATTTCAAAAACAAAATAAAATCGAAAACAACAAAGGGAAGCAGGGTATATTATGACTCTAAAACAATTTCCCAAAATATCACGCTAGGCCCAAATAACACTGTAACTGATCATGCATAAAGTAAATCGTTGTGCGGTGTATGCAAATGAATTGGAAGTTTTATTTTAACGAGACGTCAAGCGCACGCGGTTTCTGGTCGACACAGTATTTGGACACAATTTTTAGGCTATATTTTTGATCGGCTTGGCTTATAATTATCTTTGTGGTTAGATCTTTATTTTTGTTTTTATATATAAAGTAAATAATTATATGTTTCTTATTTGACCAAAATTTAACTGTTAGCTTTGAAATAACAGATCTATTTCAAAGGTAACTTTAAAATTAAACAAATGTTTCAAAAACAAAATAAAAAGCGGGATTTACACTGAAACTTTTTGATAAAAGATCACGTTAGGCCAGATAACACTGTAACTGATCATGCATAAAGTTAATCGTTGCGCGGTGTATGCAAATGAATTGGAAGTTTTATTTTATAGACACGTCAAGTGTACGCGATCTGTGTCAACACTATAACAACTTTTTTGTGTGAGCTGTATTCTCGAATGTGTTTGAAATATTGATGATTTTTTTTAATGTACAGATGAATTAGGAACCCTGTCGTTTTTTGGAGTCAGTTAAAAGGTTAAACTTTGGGGAACCCGCTACTGACACCCTCATAATCCTTTGTAAAACATTGTTGTGTTTCATTTATCTCTTTCTTTTGTTTATCAAAAGTAACTAATTATGAGTTTATTATTTGACTTAAAATTCACGGAAAATAAGATAAGCTATTTCTGTCTCTTAAAGCCATGTTATTTTAAGCTTAGTTTAAAATGCAATACTTGCAAATGTTTCAAAAGCATAATAAAAAACGGAACAGTTAAAATTGTGACACTAAAACAGTTTTACAAAGGATCACGCTAGGCCAAATTACACTGTAACTGATCATGCATAAAGTTAACCAATGTGTATGCAAATGAATTGGAAGTTTTATTTTATAGACACGTCAAGCGCACGCGATCTGCGTCAACACTGTAACAACTCTTTTGGGCTGTATTTTCGACTGTGTTTGAAATATTGATGATTTTTATTTTTTTTTTAAATGTACAGATGAATTGAGAACCCTCTTGTTTTTTGGAGTCGGTTAAACGATTAGACTTTGGGGAACCCGCTACTGACACCCTCATAATTCTTTGTAAAGCATTGTTGTGTTTCAGTTATCACTTTCTTTTGTTTATCAAAAGTAACTAATTATAAGTTTATTATAAATAAGATAAGTTATTTCTGTCTCTTAAAGCCATGTTATTTTAAGCTTAGTTTAAAATGCAATACTTGCAAATGTTTCAAAAGCAAAATAAAAAACGGAATAGTTAATATTGTGACACTAAAACAGTTTACAAAGGTTCACGCTAGGCCAGATAACACTGTAACTGATCATGCATCGCGTTAATCGTTGCGCGGTGTATACAAATGAATTGAAAGTTTTATCTTAACGAGACATCAAACGCACGCGACCTCTGTTCAACACAGTTTTTGGACACAATTTTTGAGCCCGATTGATTTTTGATTGATTGAGCATTTTGTTTGAAGTATTGATGTTTTGTGTTGGTTAAATATACAGGTGAATTAAGATCATCCCTTCTTATGAAATCGATTAAATATGATATTAAAATTGTATTGAATAAAGACGAAACTAAATAATATTTGTCAGGTGGTAGACCTCGGGGAAGCCGCCACCAATATCCTCATAATCCTCTGTGTTGTGCTTCAATTTCTTTAAAGTAAATAATGTTTAATATTTGACCAATATCGATGTCTAAATGCCTCTTATAGGAATGTTATTTGAATCTAAAATGCTTTTAAATTCAACGCTTACAAATGTTTCAAAGGCAGAATAAAAAGCGGGAATGACACGAAAATAAAATACAAAAGTAGTGACACTAAAACAGTTTTATCCAGGATCACGCTAGGCCAGATAACACTGTAACTGATCATGCATCGCGTTAATCGTTGCGCGGTGTATGTAAATGGATTGGAAGTTTTATTTTAACGAGACATCAAACGCACGCGATTCAGTTTAAGGAAGTTTTTGTAAACAATTGTTTGGCCTTATTTTCGATTTTGTTTGAAGTACCCATTGGTAAATTGCGTTGATAAAAGCTATATAGACGGATGAAGAACCGCCTTTCTTGAAATCGGTTAAAATGATATTAAGCTTGAACTGTCCTTAATCGTATTGGATAAAATAATATTTGTTACGGGGGTAAACCTCGTGTACTTTGGAGGTAAATGTCGGTGAAGACCCCAGTGCCACCCTAATAAATCTGTGAAGCAATCGTTGTGGTTAGGTTTTTATTTTTGTTTTTATATATAAATTGAATTATTATGTTTATATTTATAGTTAGACCAAAATTTACCGTAGTGTCTAGGTGCCTCGTACGGCAATGTTATTTCGAACTCGCTTTAAAATTCAACGTTTACAAATATTTCAAAAACAATATAAAAAGTGGGAATAACACTGAAACAGTTTTATAAAGGATCACAACACTTTAACTGATCATGTATCGCGTTAATCGTTGCGCGGTGTATGCAAATGAATTGGAAGTTCTATTTTAACGAGACATCAGACGCACGCGATCTCTATTTAACAAAGTTTTTGTAAACAATTTTTGAGCCTTATTTTCGTTTTAGTTTGAAGTATTGATGTATTATGTTGATTAAAATATACAGATGAATTAAAATCCTTTTTATGAAGTTGATTAAAAATGATACGTATGATATTGTTGATGGACAACCCAGGAAAGTAATAGAAAACTTAGTTAAAATATGTATTCTGTGTTTTAGAGATATTTTTATATAGTAATTCCCTTGGAAAAATGTAATATATATTCTAAAGTGTTTTACAATATATAAGTACATGGATGTATTACAAAATAGATATGCAGCATTTTTAACTAATTGCAATGTATAAATTATGTCGATTAATGAAGTTAGGAATCTACGAGTTCTACAATGCTTAAAATCGTGATGTATAATCAAGATAAGTAAATCTAACATTTCAGTTTCTCTGCCGTGATCATTAACAATCGTAACAACACAATTATTTCCCCTTACTGTGACAACCAGCAAATACAATATTACTAACTTCATCATGTCGATTTCGCGTGACAATTTGTCATTGCACGCTAACTTCATTTACATCATTTTCCGCCAACGAGCTCTTAAAAGTCAGATTATCTTACTTTCAGTCAAATAAATCAGTATCATTATAAAATTATCATATTCCTATAGCATATCTATACTACTTTTAGATACAAAGAGCGCTTCAGTAGGCATTAAGGTTATCGCTAAAACTTGATGTCACATATTTTTAGTCTCGAATTTTAGATTCCTCTCGTTACGATAGGAGACCCGAGCTATTAAGCAGTCAATAATAGACTAGAGTTGAAATTATGTAGAGAAAACTTGAGTTATTAAACGCACTGCTTTTACTGCCAAATACCAACATAAACTCAGAAAAATGAAACCTTCGTTTTTCCTCGCGGTACAAAAACAGCCTCGCTATAATTGAGATTAAACTACAACCTTTTAATCTTAGTAAACCTAACCTTTCGTCGGAAAATGTGACTTGATTTAATTTCAGCTTTCGCGTCGTAAAAATCTTTCGGTATTTTACCGCGGGAGAAACGAAACACAAAGAAAAAACCCGGCGAATGCATTCGCCAACAAAAACGCGGGAAAAAAGGACACAACGAGGGAAATCATGAAAGTGATGACCCACCAACCTATTTTTGAAACGCGACACGTTTGAGTTTGGACGCAGAGGCGGAGTATAATTAATCAATACTGTTAAGTAATGTTGATGTAAGCATGATGATGTAGGTATGAAATTCGAATTTTCATTTAAACATACGTTAATTTAAAATAACTTTCATTTTCGTTAACAAATAGATTCTTACAATAAATAGCTTCTAACATCTAATCATTTATTAGACCACTGTATCAACATATTCATAAGAATTGTAACTAATAATAAGAAGATTAATTTGTATATATACAGCATTGAAAAATTTATTGATTGATTTTACTTCTGTAGAAGTAAAATCAGTAAAAAAACAATAAAATAACCTTTTATTCACAATGATATACAGGTAATTTATAAAAAGCACACTAAACTGTATAATACTTTGTTAATAAAAATATAAAAATAACTGCTGTTTTTTGGTTATTTTTTGTCGATCCTTTTGGTTATAATTCATTCTTTGATTTTAATTGAGCTTTTTAATTCATTGCATTTTTTGGACAAATCATAACAGATATCAATCATAAAACTGAAATTAGTTTACACAATAAATAACCGTTGACGTCAACCTAATAAACTAGTAGCATCATTCTGACGTCGCGTTAAAGCAAGTTACTTCTAACAGGCGAACAATCGCGTTATTAACTTCGTTACAACGCACGCAACGCAAATTAATGTCAATCGTCAAAACTTTGCAGACGAAAATTCGGTCCGAAATACGATTATTCAATAGATTAAAAGCCTGAAAGAATCGTGCATATAAAATACCTGTTAAGGGTTTCAATCTTCTTTGAGTTACAAAGACGAGGTGGAATGTAATTACTAAAATCAATACTGAAAAAACTATGAAAGTCTATGAGTATCAAATTCGAATTTTATAATAACTGACCTTTTAATTTCTTAAATCGTTTTCGTTACAAAGTAATATGACGCCAGCCATAAATATTTATAAGTATTGTAATTGATGTGGAATGATGTGTAAATATAAATAATAGAACGTTATAAAATTTGATGATTCTGTAAATATAAATAAAAAACAATTAGTATTTATTGCTAACAATTGTATATTTCGTGCTATATTGATTTGTTTAAAAATATTTTTACAATCATGAAACATATTTTCTACCTATTTAAATTAACTGGAAAATTAGTTTGTTTACACAATAAAATCCATTGACGTCAACCTAATAAACGAGTAGCAACATTCTGACGTCGCGTTACAGCAAGTTACTTCCTACAGGCAAACAATCGCGTTGTTAACTTCGTTACAACGCACGCGACGTAACTTAACGTCAAACGTCAAAACTTTGCAGACGAAAATTCCCAAAATACCATTATTTAACAAATTAAAGCCATGGAACGTCATGCAAATGAAATTAATTACCAGTTAAGGGTTATTTAGTCATAAATGGGTTCGTTGTTCAGAATATGCTATTGATATTGATTCTACCTAATGTTTAAATCCTATGTAATATTATATGTAAATGTGAATGTAAGTTTATTTGTTTGTTACGGTTGCTCGCCTTAACTACTCAACCGATCATTATGAAGTGCATAAATATTGTCAGAGGCATTGAAAATTATTCTACTCTTGAGGATTAAAAAAAAATACTGCTTGCGAACTTGCCGCCAGATGCTAGTGAAATTTTAATAATTTGAAAGAAGTTACTTGTGAGAGATCGAGTCTAAAACAAATGTAAGACGTCGCCACGATATTTTTCATTGATTTTTACAATTAATGCCATTCTCTGTTTTCTTTTTAATTATTACTTTCTGAAGAGTTTCAACTATATTAAATTTTCACCGTTTCTGTTTTTCTGGTTTCACAATTTTAAATTTTACATACATAAATAAATACAAGGAACGCCAGCGAATTTTTGGCCTACGTTTGTACAAAAAGTCGGAATCTTTTATATAAATTAAAACTATTACATATGTCTTGTTTCATATAAATATCTTTTCCCGTAACCCTACAACTAACATAAATATGCTTAATTCAGATATACCATTTACTTCTTAAACAAGAAAAATCCTACAAAGGTCAAACCATAAATACACTTACAAACTGATAGTTCAAACCTTTCACAATGGACATGTCACGTCGCATTAAAAGTACTACGGGATTGAAATACGGCTAGTTTACGGTTTACGTAGGCGTAAGCGGCTTTATTAGGAGGTTCACGTTGTTTCCGTGTTCCGGGCATTTCCGGGTATGTCGGCTCACTGGAATCACGTTACAATAACTTGGAAGGCCAATCCATAGATCATAGAAACGAAACAGATGTGTTCTTGTTGCTAATTGCATGGTCTACTGTCGCTGGTTTTAAAACTTAGGCTAAGACTGCGAATTTAGCACAGAATTATGTGAGACTGAGAGGCGGTGTGGATATTTTCTTATCTTAATTGCTTCCCTTATACTCTTCCGAGAAGCAATATTTTATTGTTCTTAGAGAGGTATGGTTGGTGTCTACACTGGAGACATCTTAGTCCTCAAGGGTAGCCATGTATGATCAACCTAAGGTACATTTCAATCATACTTGGGGTTAATTGGTGGCTCCCTTACCATAATGTGAAATGCATGCTCGTTTGCTACCATTACACGTTAAAAAATTTTCAATACTACAAAAACGGTGCTGCTCTACTTTAAGCCCTAGGGAAAATGAAGTAATCCTTTGAAGTTTTTTGCCGCCAGATGCACTTCACCGCTTTTACCGCCCCATTATTACGCAAAATTTTGATGAGTATGTAGTCACACACAGTCATAGCAACACGTAATTAAACTTAAACACTACAGAAATGTGATGATGAATTAAATTAATAATTTTGTCCGTATACAAGTGTACCAGGTACTCATGTAGTTTGTCATGTCCATGTCACCGGGGAGGTACCCCCGCCACGCTCATAATCCTCCTTAAATCAACTGTGAAATATTGTGTTTCGATTTGGAGAGGTGTGGTTGCTGGCTATTCTTAAGCGCGAGGTGAACATCTTAGTCCTCAAGAGTAGCAACGTATCTCCGATCCACCTTAAGTAAGATTTAATCGTACTCGAGGTTGATCACTAATGTACATGGACGGCAGTGACCTTCAGATGGACTGCATGCTCATTTCTAAACCATAAATTGTAGATTTAAATGTGTCATGTTCCATAAATTCAGATGAGTTTAGTACATTGTTTTCTGTTTTCAGAAGCTTTATTTGTAATATTTTACGTGCCCGAATCGCTGTTCTATCTTTTACAATGTTTGCCGGAATATCTTATTCCCATTTCCTTAAAATACAAGTATATATTGAATGAAATAGGGTTGTTTGTTTCTGTTTATACGTAGAAACAAAAATTTCTACAAATATACTGAATTTGAAATACTACGTGGAAAAATAACTAACTCAGGCTTTTCCGCTAAAAGACTTTCCCGCTGTCGACACCGGTGCCTAAAAGCTTTTGTGATAAATGTC
>DWNR01004323.1:0-10982 GCA_018250455.1 Polygonus leo
GTTTGTGTAAATATTGTGTCTGTAATAAAAGTTTTATTTCAGTCATAAAACTGACAGAAAGACCCCTTACAAACTAAAGTTACTGCATTTTTAAGCCGTACAATTATTGCTCATACTAATAAAATAACAATAATATAACGATAAAACAAATATATTGGTCTAGAGAAAACAACTATTTTCAAAATTGTTAAGGATTATTTAGTTCTAAACAAAGCCTTTTCTGTTTAGAACAGAAATCATACCCAAAGTGCGTTATTATTCTGTAAAAGTAAACCCAACATATATAAAAAGTAACTGTACCTATAATAATATGTAATAATAACCTACTCTCGTTCATACTATGAAAAAATATAAATATTGGAGCTGAAGCTCAATCATGGTAGTTTTTGCAATATTTGTAGGATCACGTATTTCATCTGAGTGCGTCCCGCGCAAATGTCGATTATGCAAATGCCTTGTGCGAATCATAAATCCTTTCATATTTTATCACTTTTTGCATGTTTTTTTTTATAAAATAGTAATCAGCCAACATTGAAAATTTCGTTTGATGTTTTATGTTATTCTGTGTCTGTGTATTATACAAATGATTCTCGTTTATTTACATAATTATTCAGTGAATGTGAGATCTGTTTAACACTATTTATCTATACTTTTTAACACGAAAAAATATTTTACAAACATTACTCTTGCTTATTTTATACGTATACTGATATTATTATTACATAGATTTATTTTTCTGTTTCAAGCAAACATTTATGTTTATACTAAATCGTTTGCCTGGAATATCAAGGCAAGCCAATGAATGATTTTCTGACCATAATCATTACTTGTCGTCACTAGTCAGCACTTATCGTCAGGTAAAAGCGCTTTCATACTGGTAGATGTCTCACTCACATAAATTAAATTGGACCAAATTTCTTTACACCTTGAAAGGTTTTATATTATATTAAATTCGGTGCCTCCGCAGCTCTCAATAGATTTTAGGCCGGAACAAAACCAATATCTAATATCAATGCCACTTATATGATACCGTCCCGACGATTTACACGCCATATTTTATAGATCTCTATATTTCCAGTCATTATTTTGCTGTCAGCAATCACATTTTTCTACGACACATGTATATAAAATCAAAAAGATGTGAAGTTTGTCCGTTCACACATCTACTATGACCTTAAAGTAACTAAAACTGAAAGGAGACCCGTGCGCAACCGTAAAACGGAGAGCATATATTTTGGTAGTGTGCGTTGCAAAATTTGTTAAAATAACCTTTAATGTTTCAACAGACGTCAAACATCTCACAATGTTGTAATCTCATTAAAAATTAATACGTAATATATCATTATAAAGTTAAAAGCAATATATCATTATATTTACTAATAAACTTAAAATAAAATTTGTAACTGCTGTAGAGTATAATATTCGTGTATCGCCAATGACGCAGAATGCGCGTGCTCCAATTAAGGCCACATCCAGCTCACGGTTCAAAGGACTTAGAAAGTTTGTGGTCAGAGTAATAAAAAGGATTAAGTTTCTTAGATCGTATGTGTGTATGTGTGATCTTAATTGTTTTATACAGTGGTTTTAGTGTCAAAATAAACAAAGTGTAATACAGAATAAATACTAATTGTCCGTTTGTAAGTTTGTAAGTACATTAAAATTGAAAATTATATTTGCTTTAGCTCATGATTATCCTGGGACAGATCAGTTTTAACCTAGATGGTCTGATATTGTATACATCATGACGTGTTATAGTCACTGCATCTCAACGTCAGATAGAACATCAGAAAATATTTGTGTTTAGATGTGTAACTGTAACCGATAACCAAACCTTTCCGACTGAAACACAAATCGATAATGAACAAATTATGTGGCAGTGATTTTGCTCATGTGAATTATATACTACGATACCAGATGTAACCAGATGTCTACCCCGTAATAAAACCACCTTTTCGTCAGTCAATGATGTGTGCGTGCACCTGTTTTGCGGCTGTCGTTGGCATGATGCATGACGCAAGCTCAATTCAGCAAGTTATTTTAATGACGAGACTTAAATTAAATGCACTACTGAATACTTTAATAACTTGCAAAATAACTTACCTACGAAATTCCTTAATGAAAATAACAAATTAATAAAGCTGCTAAATAAAGTAAGCGCCGGTAATTTTCTATATAATAACATCACTTTTCTTCATCGTTGAAATTGTTATGAAATATTTTATCGCCAACAAAACCTCGTGCTCGTCAAACACTATAATGGCTAATTGTATTTTGCTTAAACAAGAAATAAACATTTTTCTTCGAAAGAACTCACGCTAATAGTACGTTGAAAATATATTGCTTCAGGAAATTATAAATAATTACATCTTTAATGTTTTTCGATTAGGAAATTCCATTTGAAACTCTATATGCAGAATTGATTAATTACATCTATTTTAACTTTCTTACTAGCCAATTTGTATGGCCAAAGTAATAAGCCAAATTTCATGCAATATTACTCGAAAAAAAAATCAACTTATAAATCCAAA
Organism: Polygonus leo; assembly: GCA_018250455.1. Taxonomy (NCBI): domain Eukaryota; kingdom Metazoa; phylum Arthropoda; class Insecta; order Lepidoptera; family Hesperiidae; genus Polygonus; species Polygonus leo. Next base: position 2,529 of record DWNR01004323.1, read on the forward strand.
AAGATCCTAAAATTAATTACTTATATACCTACATGCCATGCTGTTAAAATTCCATGTATTCCGACAGAATTTCGTATATAATTTAGTAAATTAAAAGATTTGTTGAAATAACTTATAAGCGCAGACTATGTACAATAATACTCTTTTGTAACAATTGTTTTTCTTAGGTAGGTCTTGGCCTAGGAGGTGTTCCCGTTTTTACCTAATTATTTGACTTTGGTTTACGAAGCTATACAAGGAAATTCCTCAACCTGCAACGGGTAATGTACAATATTCCCGCATTACTTCATTGTTTATGAACCGATTTTGACCGATAATTATTTATGTTGTGGTTTAAGGTTCATTAGCGTACCTCTTAATATGTATTGTGAAATTTTATGATCAAAGAATTCCAGACCTGTAACAAGTGTGCCAAGAAGGGAGGAGGAGATGGCACTGACATCAATATTATTAACTATTTTTCACATCTTAGTTCATTTTAAAGTCGGTTCTTTTGCTGGTCTAATTTTTTTCAAGAAAAATGCCCGGTAAAAATAAAATAAAATAAATAAAGGTTTAAAGTCTTCTTCTAAAACCGAAGAATAAAGCCATTGTCGACCAAATAACCTCAATTGAATGAAATTTGAAACTACACACAACTTTTCTGATAGATACCGTTTACGTTCGACAAAAGCTTTGTCTTTGTTGCGCAATAAATTTCAACTATAAACATTGAGATAGAAAATGTGGCTGTCTAACTGTCCGCGCATTTTTGTCATATCGAACATATCTGCAAAGAGAAAAGTGGTCTCAAATTGCACAAAAGTATGTCGCTCAAGCTCTATGATTTTATTCAATTATATGTGTATCTATTGAAACATGTGTAATGTTGTAAGATACTAATCATGACACAATATTTCACATCGTATACCATTAACGTTGTCTAACTAAACTATTTTTATAAATTCAAAATGTTTAATTGAAAAGCACGTTAGAATAATAATAACATACGTGTATTGTTAATGATTCGAGGGCTATAAACACGAACTTAACGAAATTAACAAGCTGACTATTCTTCGTCGTCGTCGAGACTGGAAACTTTACACAAAAAGCTGTACGATACGTACGAGTATCTCAAAGGGTAACTACACACATAGAAGTCAGGGCTCTCTGATTACATATGCATAACTTTTGCACTAATGAATGAGCGCTTCCCGCCTGTCGTTCTATTATATAGCCCTTGCGACTAATGAAATTGCGCAGCGCCATCCTCCGGCTGCGAAACACTTCCAAGGTACCGTTACGCAAGTAAGCCCTGCTACACTGCATTCCACGAACATTCAGGAAATTAAACCTGCGCCCATTGCCAAATAAGGATAGTATAGGCATTAAATTTACGTGCACCGCGTCGATGGTAAATTATCGGGTGCTTGGCGTGAGGCCAACTGACATTTACTGCCTGTATTAAGGGTGCAAGTACTTGGATTCAGAAGGTTTCAGTAATTTATTGTGTTTTTTAAATCTTAACGATATATCCTTCTTTAGTATCACAATTAAATATTTTGACAAATAAGTGACAGGACGCCAAGCTATTTAGTTAAAATATCTACAAAACTGTTTTGTTACAGCAGAGAACAGTTAGTATTAAGGATTTTTCGTTAAGATTCAAAGTTTGTTTTACTTTATTGTCTAAAAAAACAAGACTTGACTTACAACAAATTCAAACCCTAATATATTTATGTAGGTTGCTTTACACGTCTTAAAATTTAAGAAGCGTAAAATTTATCTAGCTGAAATAAAAGTAGACAACAAGCCAAGTCGACCATTATGTCTGGCGGGGCGCCAGGCTTGCCCTCTCCCGGCCAACAACTAAACTAACAGTTATCTGCGTGCATTTATTTGTTTTAAGACAATATAACAACACTCCAGTGGCCTGTTTATTTAGTGAGAATTCACTCGAAAAAAAGAAAATACGGTTATAGGGATTCTAATTTCATGTAAGATTTCATGTGCTGTAAGATATGATGTTAATAAATTGTTCGTTCTCGAAAGACTTATGTTAATACATTTATTAATACACATGATTAATACGCATGATTAATACACATGATGTAGTAAAAACTGGCAAAATATATTCTATGAAAAACTAGATATTCGTTCATTCATTCATATTCATTCATTCATTATGCAATGGAGTCTAATCTTTACCACACAAATGTATGTCTATGAATATAATATATATTTTTTCGTGTTTATTTATTTTTTTATATATTTTCATTTATGGATTACCTACATAAAACACCGATGACACAACTATGAGGTATTCATCGAATATTTTTGGCATAGGTAACTGTTCTTACAATTAAAGGTAATCACAGCATGCTATGTGTATCAAATTATGGTTTTTAAATAAAATATTTAGTAAGTAGTTACAAATGAGTATTCGATAGCATTAATTATTTATTAATAATAGGCTAAGTTTACGTTTAGGTAAAGTTAGTTGGGTTACTTAGATATTTTTTTAGTGTTTAGGTAAATTCTACAAATGTAATCCGGTCGAAAAAAGATCTATTATAATGTGGATATAAATAATATGAAAACGATTTTTTTATTATGATTTGAACGATTTTTTCAGGCTACAATTTACTGTATAGTCTATAATGTGCCTTTGTCAATGATAACAATAACTTAGTAAACAGTGAAACTGAAAAGCGTTGTACTAATAGGTAAAAACATAAAACATGTTTTAACTATGCATATGACAATGCATTGTACTTTCTTTACTAAAAATAAAAAATTTCGTATTCCCCCCTACTTCATTACCTTGTCTTGTCACTTTGACAGGCCGCCGCTGCCTCGGGGTGGCCGCGCCCCTCACTACGGTGAATCATTAGCTAGCTTATCAAGTGCTTCAAGAATATCCAATCACAATAATTACTTTTCGTTAAGAACTACGCTTATTTAGTTGCAAATAAAATATTCCATGGTTGCCCACAACCCAAATTACTATATATATTTTTTTACATACCTTATGTTATCTTATTATATTACATTTATCTTTTTTAAACTATAGAATAGCTAACAAGCCTGAAGCTCATCAAACTTATATTGTTTAATATAAATAATTCAGACAGTTAAAAAAATGTCATTCTGCCCATCGTACTTAAAAATGTTGCGTTCATTCGAAATTTTATCTTTGCACAACAATTTATAGTTTTTACTCAAACCACAACGCTATCGTTGTTTACAACGATCATACATTGAATAAAAAGTTAAAAATCGCATACATTGCAGTATGGTTGCTCTTGTACCAGTGTAAATTTATTTCATAACTTTACACTTCCAATGAAATTCACTTTTGGTTTTTATGTCTGTTTTTTTTTTTAAACCTGGACATACTTAACTGAATTTAACTTATTAAGAACTATGATTAGGTCATTTTGGTTCATGATTTCAAATGGTCAACCATTATATCAAACTATTGTATAAAATCGGCTTTTTTCAGCCCAGGGAGTTCCAAACCATTGAGATATATTTACCACGAATCGCTTGCTCAAGTTGATTAACGTGGCATCGTTGGATTATTAGATGAATATGAAGTTCTTTCACTAGATGCCGTTATAACAAAATATATTTTAACATAATAAAATTATTTAGAAAATCCTATTTCTCCTTACCGATAGTCGTTCAATAATTCTAACCCATTATTTTCCTAGTTATGAGATAGATCTGCTATCAGAATGAATAGAATTTAGGACATAGTTTACCATGCCGACCAAGTACGCCAAGTATCTATTAGTGGCATTATCTACTCCAGTGTTTTTCAAACTTTTTCCAGACCCCGACCCCTTTCCAGACTAGCAAATTCTGGCGACCCCCTTGCGTAAAACAAAATTAATAATTTAATTAAAATACTACATTTTTGATGTTCTTCTTTATTTAGGTACCTATATTCAGTAAAACCTACACTCTGCAAGAAGCTGTAAAGTTATCTTCAATGGTTGACATTGAAACTAAAAAAAGAAATAGAGTTCAATTAAAAATGATTCGACTATAAACGTTTCAAACATAGCTCTGCGTTATGAGATTTTTTTGAAAAATAAACAAGCCCATCCTTCTCACTAAAATGCCCTGGTAGCCGCGACCCACGGATTGAAAAACTCCAAAGAATATGTAGTTGAAAAGAAACACACAATTTTAATTACAAAAGTTTGGATGAATGAATGTGTGTTATCCACGCTATAACGACATTGTAAATCTCGATTAAATTCGGCACCAAGATAGATTATCATCTGGAATACGATATATGATTTCCCTTACATTTATCCCTGAAAAATGTACGGTTCCCGTGGGATTGTTGCGCAGGTGCTAAATGTATTATAAATTCGAAAAGTGACAAAAGTGACAAAAGTGAAGCCGTATTTAGAAGGTAGTATAATAATAAATGGTAATATACCTACAAACTAATTATATCAAATGTCACACGTTACGTAAGTTTCATTACACACTGGTTCTAACCCTCGTCAGGGTGTTTTGTGCAAACAAAAGTTGCGTCAACAAAAAAGGATTCTCAGCACAATGACAGCGGCGTAACCCGAATCAAGTTTTTAGGAAAATTATTATCTTAAAAATTACCCTCATATAGGTAAAAACCTAAGTAATAATGAACAAGTATCGTTTAAGATCCAGTTACGAGTATTTTCGATATGAGAATGAATATTATTTACTTTAAGGAATTCAGACATTTTTATCTTTTTTTTGATATTGTACTTTAACAAATCTTACTATACCTACCTATCCAATATAATTCACTAACATATCCATCTTATCATCATGTAAACGTTAATACATTTCTATAAATATGGTTTATTTTTTTTTGACTAATTTCATAACATAACAACAAACGGCTTGGAAATCTACGAATATAAATTACAGTAAGCATTTGTGAGATAAATATTATCCCTTCTTTATCCGTTTGAGTTTCCATACCGCAACAATTTTCGCGGTAATTTTCTTCTCGCAACTCGACTTGCCCCAACTCTCCCAGTAAGACTTTAGGTGCCCACAACTTACCACTTAAAATTCTATTTAACCCTGTAACGAATATGTTCATTTCGTAACCACGTCTTTTTATTAAATCTAAATTAGATTTTTTCGCAGAGCTTCACTTGCTGATTCCATTTTAGTTATTTTTACCTTTACCGTATAAAATTATCAAACTATATTCCACTTAATGGTGAATGGTCGCTGCCGCCTATGAACATTTGTAATCGTCCATTCATTTTAGTAATCTACTTCAAAAACGTTTAAATAGCACCTGATTACAAATATCTTGCTATTACCCTGAGGAATAACATTTCACCGAATATGAAAGGTTTTAATCATGTAACATTCCGGACAACTACATGAGTACATGATACATGTGTTATCGTGAGTATCACCTTGTATCTATTTAGGATTTTTTTATTTATTTTGTAAATCAGGATCCTAAAGCGATAAAATATATTGAAATATTTATTACAAATATTAATGAACGTTATATTCATTCAAATGTTTACCTACATTAGTTACGTTCTTCGTCATAATGAAATACCTTGGACACGCACAAAAAAAATTATTTAAAGGTAGAGTACATTGAATAAAAATATTTAGATATCTATTTTAGGCCTGGCAACGCTTGCTATTATAAAATATGATAGACATATAAGTAACTATTTTTATATAAACGTTTCATGGGTATAGAACAACAAAAAATACATCATTAATATTTTTTTTTATCTACTTTACAATTGAATTATTAACACATTTTGGGCTACATTTATGATTACTTTTAATTAGCAAGTTCAGATATTTTGTTATGGACTAATAGAAAATATTACAATATTTTATTTACATTATATGATATTAAATCCAAATAAATAGTTTTTGATAGATCTATCCATAAACATTTTTAATATACTGAAAAGATGGTCTTTCTACCTGGGAGCTAATGGTTCCAGGAAAGTGATCTTTTCGATAAAATTACGTATTGGCTTTATATTGCCACCAACTTGCCTCAAATTCATAATAATGAAGTGATTATGATATTTTTTCCCATTAATAAAAAAGTTCTCTTATTCTGGGAAAAAATATGATAAAATCTCCGTATCCTTTAATTAATATACAGAATCATAAATATTTCCTTGAACATGCGATATATTTACACCTATTATCTTTGTAATCATAATATTCTACATTCATACATAATCTAATTCAAAGTTTACAACAATTTGACCAACAACAAGCATTAATTAAAGTCGCTAGCAACTTGTCATGCTTAAACTTTAGCCCTAAGGATTAAAAGCAAATATGGTCTGCTCTGCTTGGTTTGGTGATTTCAAGTGCCAAGTGCAATATGTTATTCATATACTCAATGCTTGTTAAATATGGACAGTCATATTTATTTAAAAACACGCACCTATTTTATTCCTTTATTATTATATCCTGAGTTTTCTACCATCATTAAAACCATACGTGGTGGTCTTCATCTACATTTCTGCGATATTTATAAATGTCAACTTTGTCATCCAAAATAATATCAGGAATTATAAATTTATCATCTTGTGAATACCGAAGTCATCTAAGCTTCTTGACAGTGCGTCTTACAAGAAGTCTCAAAATAACAAAACCATTTGAGTTATCACAAGGTACAAAAAGACAAAAAAAGACATTTTCCCATTTTGTTGTAAAAAATAAATAATGTTCTGTACCTGTAATCGAACTCTAAGCGACTATTAGATTCTTAATGGCTAAGACGCCATTACATCTGCTCCACATAGTACTTCAATTTAAGTTAATAAAGCTCAGACGACTGCTGTAAAAGGTCTACTTCATAGATGTTTTTTGTTATATATTCAACCTAATGTTTATAGACAGTGGACACACCGCAAGTAAACAAGACAGTTACCCGCTTTAATCTCGCAAGCCCTATTTATTCACATTTATTTCGAAGACCCGCATTTTCTCACCGGAATTTCCCACTGGATTTACTAACATTTCCCGCATTTGGTTGATCTGTACTTTGATATTAAGGACAATCCAACTTAACAGAAAATTGAGTTAAATATTTATAACAATAGATACTTATTGAAGAGAAGTAATTTTTTTGTTAAAATATACGTAAATAGATATTTATGTTTCTATGAAAATTGTTTATTACATATATACTACCCCTAAAGAAAACTATTAAATAACCTCTTATTTTAAACTTAAATTCTATTGAAGCAAAGATAACTTTAAATCAAGGCCGAAATTTATGTTGCTTTCATTTTTCTACTACGCTACAAAACACATTTACCTAAAATTCCGGTTTCTTTCTTTGCAAATTTCGAAAGTATTCGAATGTTTTCAAATAAAATGAAACAGGGGTAAGAGAATAAACATGATGCTGAGCATTTGCCCGGGTCGCCACGCCCCGTCTTCACGAAATTCAAACCTCTTTTCTTGGCATTCCCAATCGAGTCTTTGAACTCTGCTCACCGTGCCTACTTCATTTGCTTCCAGGCATTTTACCTCTCTGTGCTGACGTAACGTGACATTTTTTCGAAACATTTCAATTTACTTTATTCATTTGTTTTTCTCAATTGATTGAAGCAGTTATTAGAATTTTTCGGATTTGTTCAAAAATGAAGTGTTCCATGTTTATACCTGAATTACTTAAAGATAAAGAACTGTTGGTTGTATTGAAATAAAACACTGAAAACACTAAGGTATTTTATGCAAAAACGATAAACACTTATTCGAAGCAATGAAGCATTGAACAGTTATTGTATCAAGTACTACGGTTTCATTCTGATCGTAAACGTGGCATCGTCGTGTTGCTCATTCCAGAGTCCTTTTATCTATTGAATAAAAATCAATTCAGTGGAGTACAGAATCAGCTGAACTCGTGGTTTTTATGATTTATCGGGTTGAATGCTTCGGCCCGACGATTCGTCAAGTGAACCGCTAACAATGGCAACGGCGACAGTAATTTTTTGAACACAAACCTGAACAAAGAAGTGCGGTGGGAAATTTATCACGGCCTACGCCACCACGAGAAACTTTATACCAGATGTCGAGAACAACTGTTGGTATTTATACCAGTAGTACTGGTGTAAATACCTACTATAGTGTGCTTTAATATCCGTTTCTAAACTGAATCTAGAAACACCTTATATATACGCGTACCTATATGAGGGTGACATTGATACGTACTTATCCGGTATTGTATATCGATGCTAAATCGATTACAAATCAAGCCTCAAATCCAGTGCAATATTGATTGGCAGATTGGAAAAGAAAAATAAAAGAAAAAATATTCAAACGTTTTTCTTTACTATTTATGAAAATAGCTGTAACTTAGATTTTACGAATTAGGTTTATTCATAACTCAAATTACCTACAAAAGACTTCACATTTTACAAAGGCCGGTTTATTTATAGAAAAGGTATTTAA
>DWNR01004324.1:0-10980 GCA_018250455.1 Polygonus leo
ATTTGGTTAAAATCGGTAAAGCCGTTTCGGAGGAGTACGAAGGCAAACATTGTGACACGAGAATTTTATATATTAGATAATGTATAAAATTCTCGTTTGACGACCCGCGTGGCGCAGCGGTCGCCATACCGGTCTGCCGCGCAGAGGGTCCCGGGTTCGATTCCCGGCCAGACAGAAATTTTAATGATGAATTTAGATTTCTGTTCTGGGTCTGGGTGTTTGTGAATACGTCTTGTGTGTGTTCAATGTCCATGGCACCCAAGACACAGGGAATCCTAGTGTGGGGCTGAGTGTATAAGGTGTTATTTTAAAAAATTAAAAAAAAAAAAAATTAGGACAACTAGTCAATTGAAGCGGCAAATTGAGTGACATCTTTCATTTCTTAAATATTAATACTGTTATGTATTTTGCAAGTTGTAGTTATGATACAGAAGGAAATAATTAGCGTTTCTTATCAAAATCTGTGTACAAACACGGCAAGAAACATTTATTTATTTACATTATAGAACATCGTTGTCTAACATCCTTACTAACCAGTAGGTGATGTCTTCTATCCATCCACCAGTAAGAGACATCTTGTCAGCTTTCACCATGTATTGCTTCGGCCATTTTAATTCAGGCAGGTCCTTTTCATTCTTTGGCGCTAAAACATTATGTGAATCAGTTTTTTAGTTCTTGCAAATTATTTAAAAAAGCTAGGTCGTTAGTAGGTATATTTTTTTCAAACTATTTTTTCTAATATAGGCATATAATGGATTTTATAATAATTGACATTGAATACAATATATTCAAACGCGAATTCCCCGTGTCGTGAGGGATGCAAGCTCATACCTACATTTAAAAAACAAAATTAAAAAACATAATTTATCGAAAATACAATTTGAAATTGAAATTTAAAATATGTTTACAGAAAAAAACACTTACCAGCATTGGTACACGTTGCGACAAATATTACACAGGAAAACAACCATATAAGATACATTTTTCCCGTGTTCCCTAACTATTAACCGAAATAATTCTATTAAAAGTACAAATTTGGCTCTTTTTATATACACACAAATCAATATCTAACAATTAATTATTTGCAAAACATTGTTAAGCATTGTTGGATTGTAATAGTGTGGCCATGCCTACATTGAAAATAGTATAGAGAAGTAGGTATATACCTACTAATCTTACTAATATTATAATTGCAAAAGTTTGTATGGATTGGAGTGGATTTTAATGAAAACACACACACACAGGGATTTGGCGTGATTATGTGATCCCTAACGGGGTAGGCAGAGAGTATCGAGTGCCAAATGGCACGGTTCTGACATACTTGCCTAACTTCTTAGGTGTGCTGAGTGTCGAATGGGCATATGGAATGTGCGTAGTGGTTTGGACGAGAAGATGAATTTTATTGAAACTTTACAATAATACATCAGAATAAAACATAGGCTACAATTTTTAAAGATATTGTGTGATTTTTTTTATGGTAGAAGGACGTTTGCGTGGTCAGCTAGTAGTTAGATATAGAAAAGTGTTACTTATCTAAATATATAAAAATTTCATGTCATGTGTTTGTCACGCCAATCTCCGAAGCTACGCGGGCAATTTTAATTTCAATTACATGGGTAACTAGGTCCAACTCAAGACATGCGATATTTTGTGACGTGAGGTGGCGCTGTAATCAATTTTTCTGACACCTAGCCCCTCCTAGTATTATTTTGGGGGCGATCTTCGTACAAAGTTCTCTTACTCATAAAGAGATTAAACGTATTAATAATAGTAAACACTTTCTAATCATAGGTTCATACTAGCATTCAGAGAAACGACAATATAATTTGTATCGAGACTTACCCATTTTATTATGATATTTTTCGGTTTAATATAATTGATGGTGGGTGTTTTTTATTGTGTAATGGAAGCCGAGGAGCACTCAAACTTAAGTGGTAATTGTCGCCAATGAAAATTTTGAATCGCCTCAGGAATGATACCAGTTTTGATATCCCTCAGGACTAACAAGTTCGCCTAGTGTTTAAATGAAGAAACAGCGACTGATCAAGAGTTCTGACCGCCCTAGGCTAATTATGAGGACGCGTTCCCGCCACGTGTGTTACGGTTGGCCTAAAAAGTAATATATTAGTTTTGACTTTGTTTACTGGTGTGAAAATTTAAACATGGTTTTTACAGTGTGTTTAGTTCATTCAATGTTGTCTCGGTCTAGTTGAAATATGTAGGTAGGACAGATGCAATGACGCATAGATTAATAGTGCATGCGAAGACATGATTTCAGCGCGCTCTCCCGATTCTTGCGCCCTAGGCTGCAGCCTAATTAGCCTAAGGGTTAATCAGGCCCTGTGAAGAAAACTTTTAAATTAGTGATATCCACATTACACTAATGTTTTGCCAGTACATATCAATATTAATTAATCCAAAAATGTACATTTAAATGATCTCATTTAAGTTAATCAGTTATATTTGAAACTATAATGAGATAAGTTATTCACATTTTAGTAGAGATTAGAAATGTACTGATGGTAGGTACCTATTTAATGTTTTAGAAGCCTAATGATGATTAATAGCGATTAGTTATTAATATTAATTAGGGTTCCTTACCCAAAGGGTGCCAACGAGACCCTAGTTTATAAGACTCCGTTTTGCGTCTGTCCATCTGTTTGTCACAGGAATCTATCTTTTAAGTTGTATTAGGTAAATACTAGGAATTTTTGCGAACCGTGTAATTATGTGGGAATTCATAAGAATAAAGATGGTCTTAGAAGTAACTGGAGATTTCGGCATCTTTTCAAAATTTTTGTTGGGTCTACTTTAAGGAATATGTACCAAATGCACATATAAAGATACCATGGGCCAACTAAAATAATATGGAAAGAAGAGTATTAGTCAATATATTAAACATAAACTTATCCAGACATCGGTATCCTTCACATGATTTTTTATTGTGTAAAGGTAGCAAACGAGCATGCAGTCCACCTGACGGTAAGTGGTCACTGCCGCCCATGGACATAAGTAGTCATCCCCAAGTACAATTGACCCAAGGTTGACCACAAATGCGTTACTACCCATGATGACTAAGGTATTCGCCTCGTTTGTAAGTATAGCCGGCAACCACGCCTCTCCAACCGAAACACAATAAATTGCTTCATGGAGATTTATGAGGGTGGTAGGGGTGCCTCCCCGGCTGAACTACATGAGTTCTACCACCCGGCAGATTTTAAACGAAAAGTTTGGATGGATGTTTGTTACTAATTTACGTATGAAGATACCTGAATGTTTGCCACAGAGATCGATATTATGTTGGATAGTAAACTTATTTATTGTTATCGAGCCTTTAGCGTAAGATATTGTTTATCTCTTTTTCAGTCCTCATCATTATATATTTTTTCTTATTTCTGGGCACATGTAATATAATTTTCCATATTACGTGATTTTATCAACAGTCTGTCTTATTATACCGTTTATATCTCAAATATCACGCAATTATCAACATGTGATAAATCTACTTTTTTAAATTCGTTATCTGTAAATGCAAGGAACTTATTCTACTTTCATTTCTTTAACTGACTTCAAAAATCTTGTTAATTTAACAGTTGTTTTTGTAATTATGTAATGTTGAATTGCAATTTGAACCAATTTCGATAATTGTACATATTTTTAACAAGCATTTATTTAACTTGCTACGTACTGAAATATCAAATTACGTGCTATTTAAATTATACAATCGCTTGCTTTTCCGTGAAAGAAAACATCGTTTATTTATTTACTTATATTCGAAATATCTTAGTTGAAGTTAAATAAATGCAATAATTATCTTAATGTATTAATAATTGCTATATAAAACAAATAGTCAACATTTATTACATAATTTGTTATTTTTTCAATTCAAAACAACTTTGTTATTCATTTTGTAAGCCAATAAATGGTAGAATAGGTGCGCTTTTAATTTTAATTTTATTTATGTTATCTTTGTAACCTTATTTAACATTTAAAATAATTGATTGATTGTGAGAAATCCTGAAGGATCTCAAGGATGTGTGAAGTCTACCAATTGCGGACGACTGTTATTTTAAAATACTTTTTTTTGTAAGAGGTTGTGATAATGATGTTTAAGTACGTGTTTTTTAATGTGAAATTAAATCAGGCTTGACCCAGTATTATTATGACTTATCTATTATGATTGTTTGTCAGTAGTATTCAGTGTAGACGTAATCTTTACGACGTACTTATCACTGTTTTAACAGTAGATAGATCCATATAGAATCTTCATATTTTCGTAACATCTTTAACCGTCTTTCAAACGAGGTCATGGGTTTACCCGATTTGTTTCTATTGTAACTAAATTTTGCTGTAAAAGTCATACTAATATTAAAAATGCGAAAGTAACTCTGTCTGTGTGTGTGAATGTTAATCTACTGAACCAATTTTATTAAAATTTTAGTAAAAAGACAGAGTGGACATGGGTATACTTGGGATAGCTCAAATTACCACTCTATCTATTTACTAAACTATCCTATATCCTATGGGACTACAGGACGGTTTCTATCGCAAAAAACGGGCCTAAAGGGGTTGAAAGGGAAGTTTAAGGGATGAAAATTTGTATGAAGTGTTGTCATCGCCGAACATTAAAACATGAAACGTCGTATTTAGGGACTGGATAGGAAGTAAATAAATATTTGTACGGGAAAATTTAAATCAGAAAAACCAGTAAGTGTTTATTCGTTTCAAAATAAGGAAGCCGCAGGCGGAAAGCTTGTAATAAATAATAACGATTATAATATTATTATACATATTCCCTGTCTACTCTAAGAATCTGTATATACATGCCATTTTCATTATTTTGGTTGTACATCACAAAACGAGTCATAATTAATTAGTCATAATTTAAAAAAGATCCCACTTATTGTCAATGTATTTTTATTTCAGTTGACGATAAACATTATTATCCACAACAAATTGTTATTTCCAAAATAGTTAATTTCCAAAATATACGTAAGAATTAAAATTGTCTCATCATTATTAATCAGCTTTAGGATAAATGAAGAATTAAACATAATGAGTTATTTTCATAGCGATTAAATATTTGTACAGAACACAATTATTTTATTTGTTATTCCGTTGTTTGTATGGGATCTACTTATACAATTTATTTTTTGTGGTTTTAGGAAAGCAATTTGAACTAATTTAGTCTCCATGATAGGGCAGATACCACCGCCACCCTGATAATCCTCCGTGAAACAATTCATGTGTTTCGATTTGGACAGATGTAGATGCCGGCTATACTTATAGACAACGTGAACATCTTAGTCTTTAAGGGTAGCAACATATCTGTGATCAAACTTATAATTATATTTATAAAGATATTTCCAAAAGAACTTAGTTATGATTCAAACGTACTTGGGGTTGATTACTGATGTTCATGGGCGGCAGTGACCACTTACCATCAGGTGGACTGCATGCTCGTTTATTATCTTTATACATACGATAAAACAGTTCTTACATAAGTTGTTTAAAAAAAATAAGTGTCTCCCTATTACGTTTTACTAGATATAGCCTTGTGGTGGATGGATGGACGGACAGACAGCGAGGTCTTAGTAAAAGTAACGTTTGGATAGCCAGATGTTAGAACTTATTTAGGTCGACGGGGGAGGTAGCACCGCCACCCTCATAATCCTCCGTGAATCAATTGTTGTGTTTCGATTTGGAGTGCGTGGTTGCCTGCTATACTTATATACGAGGCGAACATCTTTGTCCTCAGGGGACAAAGATGTTAGCAACGCATCTGTGATCAAATTCAGCTATGGTTCAATTGTACTTGGGGGTGATTTTTGATGTCCATGAACGTGAACACTTACCATGCATGCTCGTTTGCTACCTTCATTCGATAAAAAAACGTCCGTTGCTAACCACTTTGGGTACAAAATCCTAAGAAATATCACCAGTCCATTTGTTTGGAACTATAAAATCCAAGGTAAGCGTAAAACACGTTACTCACAAAGCCTTAGGGAACAATTAAAACGAAAGCCCAAGTTTAAAACATAATAGCTACATGTAGATTGCTTTCGCCTGCGGCTGGTTAAAAGATCTTGTTCGAATTACCTTGCATTACATCACAGATAACTAAAATAAAAGTAGTAGGTATGGAGTTGAACTGGGGTACTACCGCTACCTTCATAATTCTCCGTGAAGCATTTGTTCGTTTTGGTTTTAGACAGGTGTCGTTGACAGCTATATAGGATTGACTGGATGGAAGATAAATGTTCAGAGGAAGCAACGTATTTGTGCATCCTGTAGTATTCGTTCATATTTATCGTCCTGTATTCATTCATATTTTGGGTTCTGTCACCATAATCAGGTGGACTGCATACTCATTTGCTAGCATTATTCGATTAAAAAACAACTTACTAAGTAGTGTTAGTATGAACGAATTAATGGAATAAGTAGCTCACATGTAGTCTGGTCACTCTTAATGTCCAGAGTTCGAATCCTTGGTTTCGAACCTTAGTTAATTGTTATGATTTGCTTATTAATAGTTAACTTTTATTTGATTTAACGTTGAAAGAAAAAAATAATAAAGATACTAATAATCATTAACTGCCTGTAAGTATGTCCCAAATGTCATTTTAAAGATATTTCTGGACTAAAAATGTACTAAACCATACCCAATATTTAACTAATCACAAATAATTTACGAGTGTATTATTTGTGATTAGTTACTAATTTGTTACTAATTTACTTTAAAAGTACTTATAATTAAATTATATATATAAAAATGAATCTCTATTTTCCTTGGTCATGGCATCACGCGTGAACAGCTGTATGGATTTCGCTAATTCTTTTTTGTTGTATTTGTTATTGTCAGAACATGGACTTTTAAAGACAAACTTAAGAAAGTTGCGTGGAAAATTAGAATTTTCTAGAAAACATAACGATCTTAACTTTTCTATTGTAACCATAGCAACATCACTTTTTATTTTTAAGAGGACAACGCCTATCGGGTCAGCTTCTAAGTAATAAATATCAAGGACGTAAAAGGATACTACCTTGTGCCCGCGGCTTTGCAGGCGGTCTTGCGTGATTTTGTCATGTAAGTATATCGAATTAATAATTTGTTTACTATCCTTCAAAAACTCAGAAACTCAGTATTTTTCTGGATAAATCGTTTTTTATGCCGTTTCTTGCACCCCTGACAATGTGAGAAAGAAGACAAGAGAAAATATTTGTAAACATAAAATTTGTAAGTTCAGTTCAGTTTTGTACCTACAATAAATATAAAGTTTTAGGCATGAATGTAACAAACAAACTGACATTCCATTTATAATATTAGCTAAGATTTTAGGCGTTGTGTACAGAATTAATTATCTCAATCGGATAATTAATGGACATTTTAATTAAAACCCTGCTGACATGAGATTCGCAGCTGCGGTTTTAAAACTCGTTCACTAATACATTTACGTATGTGACTAATTAATTCAATTTGAGAGTATAAATGGAGTTGCTTTTTGGCTGGGTGCCTCTAACCGCAAGCGGTGAAGATGTGGAATGAACCTTCTTTAGGTATTGTGTGGATCTGTTCAAAAAAGTTCCTTACTCATTAAAGGGTATTATTATACGTTAATATTAGATTTTCTGTCTAAATTTGGCGATGATTCCTTCACCTGGTAAATCCGACGACTTTTTTATCGTATAAAGGTAGCTAATGAGCATGCAGTTCATCTGATGGTATATGGTCATTGCCGCCCATGGACACCAGTAATCATCCCCAAGTAAATTGAAATCATACCTAAGTTTGATCACAGATGCATTGCTACCCGTTAGGACTAAGATGTTCGCTTCGTATATAGATGTAGGCGGCAACCACGCCTCTTCAAACCGAAACACAAGAATTGCTTTACGGTGGATTATGAGGATGGCGGTGGTACCTTTCCGGTCGAACTAAACGAGTTTTTGTAACATTTTGTAAATTTCATACGCTTAACAAATAATAGGCCAAAGGTTACTGCCAACAGATGGCGCATGGCGCTGTAAATTGATATGTGAAATTCATAATTAAATGGTTGGATTGCAGTATATTATTAACTTAGTAAAATATGTAAGTACATATTATTTAATTTTTAATGTCTGTTGTTTTATTATAGTAGTACATATACTGTTAAGAAATCAGTTTTTGCAGTTTTATAAGCAGTGGTAAAATCCTCTAGATAAGGAACATAAAAATGTGTTGACATATTTTAGCAATAAGATCACCTTTTGTAGATACATGTGTTCCTGTTTACATTATTTTCATGGCATTTTGGTGTGCAAAAAGTTCAAAATAAACAATAAAAGAATATCTTTTTATAGGTAGAATACTGCACCGACGTGTACAGTCAAACGAAAACGAAAACTACCTACTATTTATTCAGCATCTAATCTCTAACATGGGTTCGTAGATATGTAAGTCCTATAGTCCATTTAAAGCAGGCGTGTGGTGACTTGACACGCAAATGCAAATTTCATCTCGATCGAGCGAAACGGTCGTGCGTTTTCACCGCGGAACAAGTTGGCGGATGCATTACTTATCCTGAACGTTTCTGGTTCCATTTAAAGTTGAAATGCAATGCTATCTAGGTAATCTTAATCATTTATTTATTTATTTTCATTATTTTGTACGCTCTTTGGTTGTACAGTACACGCATAAAAGACGTAAAATAGATAAAATATCTATATAATTGGTAAAGATTTCTAGCAACTCAAATTTCAATTCATTTTCATTGGGAAAATGTGAGATGAGATTATGTAAACTATGCAACAAACAGTTTTTTTAGGAAAATTGGAAATTTTCAGAAATTCGGCAGCATAAGGAATGTTCAGGTGAAACTTTATAAGATACCTACTTTTTTCATTTTATACCTTGTATAAGATGAGAAATGAAAAAAAAAATTAGGTAATTATTAAATAATACAGTGAACAATAAACATGTCAATATCCTTGTCGAACGTTGTTTACTAAATATTCACCTGAATAGCCTGCAAAATTTACGGCATTCGGCGCATTGTCTACTATACTATTCGTTGCAAGTCTTTGTGATGGAATGAGCTCATTGCAACACATTTTAAACTCTACTGTATAATTCTACAGTAGACTTAATATACAGGATAAGGGTGTGTCAGGCACGACAGTGTAAAGTAATTATTTAGTTCGATCGGGGAGGTTCAACCGCCACCCTCATAATCCTCCGAGAAGTAGTTTATTGTGTTTCGGTTTGGAGAGGCGTGGTCCCTGGCTATACTTAAACATCGTAGTCCTCAAGGGTAGCAACGCTTCTGTGGTCAATTACGATTTAATCTTACTCGGGGATGATCACTAATGTCCATGGGCGGCAGTGACCACTTACCATCAGGTGGACTGCATACTTGATTGCTACCTTAAGACGATAAAAAAATACTATTCGTTGCAAGTCTTAGTGATGGAATAAGCACATTGCAACACATTTTAAACTCTACTATATTATTCTACGGTAGACTTAATATACAGGATAAGGGTGTGTCAGGCACGACAGTGTAAAGTAATTATTTACACTCGGACAGCATCTTAAATAGCTTACCGTCTTAGACCATTAGTAAAATAATTAGCTTTCTCCGCCTTAGTCTGCGACTTGTAAATGTGTTTCCTTAATTACTCGAGGTAATTCTTAAGTGACTTTAAAAAGGGAGGATTACATCAATTTAATTTTTAACTTTTGCCAGGTGGTAAAACTCATGTAGTTCTATCGGGGAGGTAAAACCGCCACCCTCATAATCCTCCGGGAAGTAGTTTATTGTGTTTCGGTTTGGAGAGGCGTCATTGCCTGCTATACTTAAACGCGAGGCGAATATCTTAGTCTGCATGCTCATTTGCTACCTTAGGACGAAAAAAATGACTGATTAAGTTTTTTTACATGCATTCAATCACCCAATACGAAGATTTTTGAAATACTTAAATGTAATAATAGTAAAGTAATAGGAATGTGCTAATATTCAGTTCAGTAATCACAATCACATTCACACATCGTATTCACAATCCACTTTTTGTAAATTTATATTCTTTTTGTTAATTTAAAGAACATTTCACAGAAAAGTCACCTATTTTATTTCTGTTTAGCTGTTTAACAATTTGTCTTTTTCTATTTACTATCTTGTTAATACCCACAGAAAATTGATTTCGTCGACGGGTTTAAGCTTATTCATTTGTTTTTTGTAAATGTGTGATGCAATCTAAATAAAAAAAATAAACGAGATGTTAAATTATCTATTAATGTAGATAAGTAATTTACTCATCTCAGGCCAAGATTCTATACACAAGAATGTAATTTAAACTCATGAAAGACGGCAAAATGTACAAAAAATAAGCCTGCCGAAGCACCCATTCCATCACATTGTAAATCAAAGTACGTGATTTCGACAAACTCAAAAAATGCTTGCTTGGACAAAAAACCGCTCTGGGTCGGTCGGACAACAAAAATCGTGGCACGAGACACGTTGACCGTTCCATTGTGTCTTTTTAATACGATAGCTAGGGTTGCCTGTCGTCCGGATAAAGCCGGATATACCTATTAGAATTTTCGGATTTAAGGTTAAGACCGCGTTTTTTCAGGGCTTTTTACACAAAACTTTTTAATACGATATTTTATAATTTTAAACGTCATTTCTTATTTTTGAGTAAGTTTGAAGAAACGTTATGGGTTTGGTATCTATAAATATTATCTTTATTATTTTGATTATTATTTAGCCATTTAACAATATTTTGCCTTTTGCTGTTTGCTTGTATGTATTTCTTCTGACGTCGAGTTTAGTTTATTAATTTGATTGTTATAATTGCAGTCGCTTCTTCAAATAAAGCTTCTGTGGATCTTCTTTTAAATGCTGAATAAATAGTAGTGATCATCTATGTGTTTTCTACAAAAAACCGCTCTGGGTCGGTCGGACAACAAAAATCGTGGCACGAGACACGTTGACCATT
>DWNR01004325.1:0-10979 GCA_018250455.1 Polygonus leo
GAGTCCTTCGGACAGCACACGATCAATTTAATAATTAATAATTTAATCAATAATAATAATTTAATTAATAATTAATTTAATAATTTAATAAATTTAATAACTTCATGAAATTTAATAAGTAGGCGAAAAAATATAAGATGATAACCGATCACTTTAATGCTCTAATTGCGTTACTATTTTTCAAACTATTTACTTATTCAGTGGTATTTTTCAATAAATGGCCTAGCGTTAAACCAGATGGTAGAATCTGAGTACAGTTTGCCTGGAGTAGTGATATCACACCACCCATTTCCACCGCAGTTAGTTATAATCAATTTGTGTTTTAGTTACAAATGTTTGGTGGTCGGAAAAGTCATACCTATGCAAGTGATTTGAGATTTTGCAGGTGGTAGAATTCGTGTAGTTCCACCGGAGGTGCCACCGCCACCCACATAATCCTCCGTGAAGCAATTCTTACGTTTCGGTTTGATAACGCATGATTGCTGGCTATATTTATGAACGAGGCGACATCTTAGTCCTCAGGAGTAGTAACGCATCTGTGGTCAACCTCAGTTACGATTTAATCGTACCTACTTGGAATTGATTACTAATGTCCATGGGCTGTAGTAACCATTAATCACCAGGTGGACTGCATGCTCGTTTGCTACCTTCATTCTATAAAAGAAGAGATGAACACATAGAATTATACGACATAAATTGTAAGACATGTCAGACTTATACAAGAGATAACCATCCCTGAAGTGGCAACGCATATTTCAAGTTGATTACCGACGTTCCTGGGCTGCAGCAAGTACTTACTATTAGGTGGATTGCGGGCTCGTTTGCTATACAAAAAAATGCGTATGTATGCAAAACTGCATCACATATATACATATATATTATAATAGTTTGTATGAAGCATAAAGCAATTTCGATTCGCTATTCATTTTTCTGTACATCAATCAAAAGTATTGACGCTAACCCCCTGTTCCAGTACCTACCCTTACTTATTCGATTTGGGGTAAAAAACGCCACCCTGCCCCCTCAATTTTTAGTCGGATGTAGTTTTAAACTCCCATCTATACGAACTATCTAAGTACCTACAGGACATAGATCAACCTCGGATTATATGACGCGCCGCTTGAAGCAACTACTGAACTATTACTCTATGTTGAATACACGTGTATACAGATACATCCAAAAAATTGTATACAATACCTTATAACGAATAAAGATACCTTTTATATAATGGCGGATATCGAAATAGCTACATAAAAGGAAATCGTATGAAATGAGCGGCTATCTGGAAAGCAAAAAATTTGAGTAGCGAATTTAATATTAAATGTGGCCCCACCCCCACCCCTTTTATGTATAAATTTCGCTATCGATCCACGCTGATAACGCTACCGATGAAATTAATAACACACAAATAGTTTATTCTAAACATCCACCTAACACACACACAGAGAAAGAGTAATTTGTAAATTGAATTCCTCGGAAACGTTCTGCGAGACCCACCTATGCATGTGGAGTTTTATAATAAACACACAAAATCATTATTTGATGATTCCGAGGTGTACGAGTCATTGGAGTGGGACCCCCCTGTGGAGGCAGGTGGCCCCACACCCCGGCGGAGCGTTGCAGCAGCGTTGCAACCTTCCTGCCATCAGTGTGACCGGCGAGGCTGGTGACGACGCGTGTTTACCACCTACGCAACGCGCTAAAAACCCACCGCGCTTCTACAAACATTTTAAATTTCCAAAAAAAATTCAAACGGCCTAAATTCCCGAAAAATCGACTAGAATCGAAAATTTCATAGACCAATTTTGGTTTTCAAAAAAATTTCGAAATTCACGCGCATGCGTTCGGGTTACCGCTGCCGCCCGCCGTCACATTCAACGGATAGTTTTATGCAATAGACTTTATTAAGTTTTTCCACATAATCATCGTAGTTTTTAAGTGACAGTTTTAAGCAATAGTATTCAGCAACACTTGAACACTAACAATAGCTAAGAAGACCGGTTTAATTTGAAGCAACTATAAAATTAGTGATAAGGCAACTGAGAGGCAGTTCGGCTCGGATTTGTTGTAAAGGGCTAACACAACATCAGACAACCATCCGGGACGAGCAGCTGCACAAGCAAAATAATCAAATCAAGCAAACTGAGGAGGAAGAAGAGATTCATGGGAAGGAGTAGAAGAATACCATGGTTCTCTGAATGCACACTCCACTAAGTTAAATGCGCAAGAAGCTGAAAAACACCAAGATTTCATAGCAAAGGGAATCTAGAAACCAATAAATAACAGTCGGCGCCATTTGACGATAAAGAAACACGTTTTTTCGCAATAGAACAAGTTTTACGTTTATATCAACCGTTATTATAAGAAAACAATAGAAAAGAGAATTTAAACATTTGAGTTCTTTAAGTACATTTAAACAACACTGGTTATTTTTGGAACTTTTCGATTGATTTACTTTGATTTTTATATACAAACTCTCCATATATATATAGTGAAAGTAATTTAGTGAAAAACTCTGGACTTAATCGTTAAGGCTAAGTGATATTTGAGACTTTCGGCAAATAAGGTTTGGAAAAGTTTCGACCAATTTCATCGACCAATTCTGAATACCTGGGAGGTGAATACAAAGCTAATAAAGAAACAAAAACTCGTGCCTTAAATTGGCCTTAAATTAATAGTAAAAGGTAAGAAAAATACGCCAAAAAGTTACAAAAAAAATCTAAATTTAAAAATTTACCTACCTGTTGATCGTCTTCTAGATTTCTTTAATAGTACAAAATTAAAAGTTAAAATTAACGTTAAGACTTAGTTAAATGTGTTTTGTTACTTATATACCTGTAATGTTTTATATGAGTACGTATAAAAATTAACGGGCTAAACTATATACACGGGCTAAATAAATATATAAGGACAATAAAATAATCGACAAAATAACTCGAAGAAGATCGACGAAGAAGAGTTGGAAAAGGAGAAGACGTAGGAC
Source organism: Polygonus leo (assembly GCA_018250455.1). Lineage (NCBI taxonomy): Eukaryota > Metazoa > Arthropoda > Insecta > Lepidoptera > Hesperiidae > Polygonus > Polygonus leo. The sequence goes on from DWNR01004325.1 coordinate 2,984, forward strand.
CAAATACAGCAAGACTAAGAAACTTTACAAGAGAACTCACTACAAGAAAAACTAGAAATCTTCGAAGACAAGGCTCCAGGTAAGAAAATATATATTTGATCATTTTTTGTCATAGTGCAAGCGTCTACATACAATTTTTCATCATGTATATATGTATAAGCGTGTCGTTATATACGTTTCGTGTCATGAGCGCTCGTATAATGATTGCTTCAACCGAAGCCACCGTTTGTCTCGCTCGCACTTGTAGGTGTTTGTATAGCGTCATCGTAATGAAGTTCATTACCTCTACAATTGAAGTGGCTTCGAATGACTCTACGGCTAACGGGCAAAGTTCAATTTTTTTCTCAATAAAATCTTTACCAAAATGTAATTAGATATTAAGATTCGATATGCAATGTCTAAATAAGAAAAACGACGAGATTACGACATGATTTTTCTTTCGAGAAAATGTCGAAATTTTGTCTCAAAAACGGTATTCTGCTAAGCCATACGGAGCTCACACGTGTAGTATCCACTGCCAAGAATGGATAGAAACATTCGGGTCTAACTTTCGTTTTCGTCAAGTCAAGTTCAGGTTTTGCCGATGATTTGGCGGAGGTCGTACTGCGCATGCCTAAGTCATCGCAGTCATTGCCCAGCCAAATTATTGATTGCGGGCATGTCGGAAAACTGCGAGGGAGGGGGAGCGTCATTTACCAATGTGATAGTTTTCACAACGCTCAATTATGTAGGGTGGGGGGCGGTGGGGGAAAAAATGTATATATCAATATGGCGGATTTCATCGGATTTTGTATTAAATTCTATCGGCCGCGCCTCCCGTGCCCGAAATTTATGGTCGGCAGGCTTTAACGGAACGTCGATGGCTTTTAATTAAACTGCTTTTTAATCTCCACTCGTGTTTTATACTTGTTCTTCATCATTGCCTTTGTCATCAATTTTTTAATTATGCTTCAATTCTTTGAACATTTTTATTCTATTCTTCATACTATCAACCAACATTCTTCTTCCTCGTTTTTAGATTATAACACTTGAATCGATTGGAATCTTAAGTTCCTTCTAAAGTTAAATCTTAAGATTACTTTTTAAATGAAAGTAGAAGTTATAGTACTACGGAAAGAGGAATATCATTAGATAGTATAACTCGTGATGCACGTGTATCAAACCGTTCATTTTACTCGTAGAGTCTACGTATAGATTAAAGACAAATAACTAAGTTGGAACACCTCTCCTCTAGTATAATTAACTTACAACACTCTTAAGAAAACGTAACTTAGTAACGATAAATAATGGAAAGTTAATAACGGGAAAGAACCAAATTACAATTAAATCTAAAATAGTAAAAACAATGAAAAGGATTTATCAAGTTAACAAAATTTTTGTAACAAGTCATCAATATAAAAAAATATTTACTTAAAAAAATGCTTTTATAAAACTGAATACTTTTACACGTTCACTGCGGCATAACGCCATCCATTCCCCTTTGATGTTCAAGCCAATTGCTTGATTTATTAAAACATGTTTTTCAATAGGTATTTTTCAAAATCTGATTATACTCGTAGTGTAAAACTATCATCAAAATCATTATCAATTAATTGTTTTTCTTTGATGGGTATAGTTTTTTTTAATAGCGGGTCTATACCTCGTACTGCCTATTTTTTATCGTCTTAAGTAAATGAGCTTGCAGTCCCTCTGATGGTAGGAAGACATTAGTTATAATCCCTGAATCGTACTTGAAGTTGACAAGATGCGTTACTACCCTTTTGGACGAAGATGTTCGCCACGTGTATGAACTCACGTTCGCCAGGGTAGAACTTCTTAGTCCTCAGGGGTAGCAACGCATCTGTAATCAAACTTAGGTACGACTTTATTGTGCTTGGGGATCCGTGACAAATTTCAGACAGGACTGAGCCCTTTTAGAAACTGTTTGCGTTGCAACTCCTCAGGACAGAGATGGTCACCACTTGTGTAAGTGTCCGACAACTTTACCTTTGTGGCTGACACGTGAATTGCTAATAGGCAACTGATACGCGGCGGATTTTTTGTGGTGCTGGCTAAGTAAACCTGAAAACGCAAAGGAAACTAATAAAAAAAGTAATGTTAATTAAATAAGCAGTAATGACCGACATCTCACACTTGGGGTTTAGGTTCGGATCTAAAACATGCACCTCGATATTTGAAGCACGGAAGAAATAGCACTTAATTTTTGCTGAAGGAAACATTGTGAGGAAATCAAACCGCCTAAGAGATTGACAGTCAATCTCAAGAGGGATGTAAGAAGTACAGAGGCGGCTTTAATGCTATAAAAGCAGTCAGCAGCTACCAGTAAACGTTTAGGCAAAGCAGAGAACGACGAAGGCGGTATGAGAAGATAAAACTATGGCAAGAGACAAAGAAAGAAAAATATTTGATAAATCGATAGAAAAATGAGTATAAATAGTTATGACTATAATTCAATAAAAATTACAATAGACATATGTTTTTAAGAAAAAAACAACGAGTTGCACTCCGGGAGTGCCGGCAGAAGTGAAAACTTGAATATTAACGTTTTGCATTTTTGATATTTTGGAATGGCTAGGGAATAATTTTGAACGAATTCCTTTAATTATCAGTATAAAAGTAGTATCATTTATGTAGTAAATTTTAGTTTATAATTTATATTTACCTAATCTAAATTTATTTAGCCGGCGGTCTACTCTCCCTCTCGTATTAAGAATTGTCGATCAGGTCACGTGTCCTGACGCGAATTAAAAAAATTTTGCTTCTCACAAAAAGTGCACAACTCCGCTAAAGAAATTTTAAAAATATATTACACAGAGAACTTACACGGTAGGCTGGCACGAGAGGAGAGAGACGGCAGACTGTGGCCTAAATCCACATTACTGTACTCTTACATACCTGTTGGGCATGTGTCTCTTACAGTGGGACGATAATGGACAGGGAATAATATCAATTTATTATATTTCGTCAATTGCTAGAACTCTTGTATTTCCACCGGTGTACCGCCACTCATAATTCTCTGTGAAGTGAACTCTTGCGTTTTGGTTTTGGAAAGCCGTAGTAGCTGACTTACAGCTGAGGCGAACATCTTAGTCTTTAGGGATAGCAACGCTTCTATTGTCAGGTGAAATTCAATCGCATTTGAATTAGTTATCCATTTGGATAGGTTATATTGGTGATGATGATAATTATGTTATGTTCATGGGCGGTAAAGACCATTTACCATCGGGAGGACTGCTAGCTCGTTTTCTACCTTTACACGAAAAAAATAAACATCTAACATAAGAAACTTAGCAATTTAACTAAACACAAATCAAGTTTTTTGATTAATATAACATTCTCGACAAAATGACCAATTATTTAGTTAAAACTTCAGTTAAAAGAAAAGTGGAAGAAGCTAGGCAAGTATGTCAGAACCGTGCTATTTGGCACTCAATACTCTCTGCCTACCCTGTTAGGGATTTGGCGTGAAGATATGTATGTATGTATGTATGTAAACTTCAGTTATTTTAATCGTTAAACAATACGATATAAGAAATCAATTTACGAAGCGATGTAGGTAATTAGTAATAACAACTAATAGTTTTCTTAATAGAATATCTCGAAAGGTTGTGTTGTAGGAAAAAACTAACAAGAATGGTGTTTTTTGCTAATTTTGTCGTAAAGTCGCGGCGCTGTGTGGTAGGGTTGCTACCAATAGTTTATGATATGTACCTCCATACTAAATTATGGTTGAAATATGCTTCTTAGTGTTAAATTGGCATTTTTTTTACAGTACAGATTTTACAGTAAAAAAATAAAAAGTTTAAATATTTTTTAAACTTGAATCTCTGTAAAAAATAGCCAACTGTATAAATAATCATTTAAATGATAAGCATGCTTAGTGTGATGTGACTCAAGCTCCACAATAACTCGAGGTATACTACGAGTATATATGAAACTTATAAAAAGATGCCTAAGCACACCTATGTAGTTTCTTACCGCTTCTTCTCTATAGCGAATTTTTCTAAACGGCAATATTTTTTCTGATATTCAAAAATAGCTCTAAAAGAACCAACCACGAATAAATGAATTTTGATTTTTAGAGTTCCGTACCCAAAATGAACTCTATTAGTAAGATTTCGTTGTCCGTTTAACTTCATCTCTTGATACATACAATACAATACATTTTTAACAAGAAATACTACACACACACACATCTTCACGCCAAATCCCTAACGGGGTGGGCGGGGTGAGTATCGAGTGCCAAATGGCACGGTTCTGACATACTTGCCTAGCTTCTTCCACTTTTATAACTCTCCTCATACAAACACGCCGATTTCGGAGACTCTTTCGGAGGAGGTAGCACACGATCAATTTGATCATGAAATGTCAGTCTGGGTCCCCCTCGGTATCTACAAGCGTTCACATTTGCATTGTATATCTGTTTTGGTAACCTTTCATCCGTCATTCTTTCCACATATCCGAACCACCGGAGCATTCCCAAACAACAAATACTAAAAAAATACAAATAACTTAAATTAAAAACCGTGTCTTTTTGACTGTTTACTCTTGAATTTTTCCATAATTGAATAATTTAATATAATTTTCACAGTATACAATCATATTATATAGTACTACATACTATGGCCGCTACATGAGCAAATACTAAAAATAAAAAGTAAATAAAACAAAAGGGGATATCTACACAGTTGAAATTTTCACAGATGATGTATTTCTATTGACACTATAATAACTAAAAATTAAAAAAGTTCTAGATAAGAGGGGTCCCTCATATAAGCAAATGGTATTTTCGAATATTTTTAAGCGTATCTCTTGAACTCGAAATAGGTACATTTGTAAGTTTCATACAAAAAAATAAAATATGGCCGTATTAACTACAAATACTAATAGTAAAGAAAAAAATTAAAATAGACGCGGGTCATCCAAGAGTCTGGTATTTCGGCGTTTTCGTGGAACTGCGTATAAAACTACACTCCGATTGGTCACAACGCAATCTATTGGTACGGAATGCTTCGTGTGCGAGTCCGACTCGAACTTGAATGATTTTTTGTACCCAAACAATGCAAAAAATTATCAGGAACACACAAACTCACAATCACACTTATATTTAGTTAGAAAAAAATACAATTGCCGTAAGCATTTTTAACCAACTTCAAAAAGGAGGAGGTCTTATGTTCGTCTGTATGTATTTTGTTGTGAATATTCACAAATATTTCCGTCAATTGTCGACTGATTTTATTGACACATGCTGATTTTGATTGCTAAGTTCATATACTTCTTCTACAGGCATCGACATGAGAATTATAAATTACTTCCCACTTTTTAGTTCCTTTTGAGGTCGGTCTGTACTTTGTATAATTTTTTTTTAATAAACAGTTAAAATAATTACGCGAGGGCTTGTAAGATTTGAAAAGAAAATTAACAAATAATTTTATTTTGAAAATGACAGCCCTACCGCCCGCGGGCCGGTAATGTGATTTTAAACTATAGTTTTTACGACGGTCCAACGCAAAAGTGCATAAGTACCATTAGGGATTTTTATAACGGAATAAATGCAGATTCTTAACTAGTATTACTTTGTTTCGTTCGTTTAGTTTTGAATAGTTTGACGTGAAATGTGAGTGAAAAACTGAAAAACTTATACTTAATGTAATTATATTGTATACCGTTATATATAGTTTTTTGGATGATGTTGAAAGAAATCTTATAAAGCCTGTGCCGTCGGTCTGTCCTATCTGTAGACTTTTTAATTATGATAAAAAACTGATTAAAAAGTTACATACACATACACTTACACACAATGTTACTTTTCTTTCTAGTAGTACGATATTGAATAAATATGGGTACTTGTAAAAAAAGATGACATAATTTTCTTATTTAGATACTTTTTAAGAACCTAAAAACAAATGTGACATATGACTTCGGAGGATATTGTAAGCTGCAGGAAAATGCCAATAATGCCGCATACAAAGAATCCACTAATTGTATGGTTTTTAAATGAAAAAATATAGTATTTGCATTTTTGTTATTATGGTATGCATTCAAAAAAAGAAGTAATCGGTTTAAAATCAAGCAAGGAAGTCAATAGCTAACACGTACCTTTATTGTCCCACTGCTGGATACAGCTCTTCTCCCACAAAGATTTTTAGGATTTTTTTGGGATTTTGAGCCGAACGTCCACCGCGCTGACCAAATACAAATTGGTGGTGTTGAATTATATTTTTATCCTTTTTTTACAACCACTTATGCGAGTAGGTTTTATCACCATATAATCGTAAAATTCAGGGGTTTCGAACCTGCAATTTAAACCAGGACCTCCCGCGTGAAAAGACGGATTCTCAACAATTTATCACGGCCGACGCATTAGGGCACGGGACCCTATGTATCTTTAGTAAATTTGTGAGTAGAACTCGTGTGGTTCGACCGGGGAGATACCACCGCCACCCTCATAATCTTCCGTGAAGCAATTCTTGTGTTTCGGTTTAGAGAGGCGTTGTTGCCAGCTATACGTATACACGAGGCGAACATCTTAGTTCTCAGAGGTAGCAACGCATCTGTGATCAAACTTACACTTACGACCAGGTGGACATGCTTGTTTGCTACCTTTACACGGTAAAAAACGCACATAACGGACTGTTGAACGAACAGACACTGGAGATTCAGGAATTCAAGAGAGTAGTTGAGGAATTCGAACCCGGACCTCCTGTGTAAAAAAGTTGGATTCTTAGCTATCTGTCACAGCTTAGGCCGTAAAATACGAGACTTTAGTATAGCGTAATATTATTTTAAGACGAAAACAATTTTATAAAAGATCTTGGCAGTCCATTTGCTTTCTCCCAATATAAATAACTATCTTTTGTTAAACAACTACTGGTACACACACTGACCAAACACTCAACTTGTAAATATTAACTAACACACACTCCTTCATGTGCTGAATATCAATGGCTTAGTAAGGATCAATACTGACAGTATGAATACTATACGATAGGATATATATAGACAGTGGTGTAAGTAGTAAGAAGTAGATACCTCTGAGCAAGAGGAAGCCCCTGACTTGAGATACATTTACTTGCTACTTGCACTTGCTTACTTCATCAGAAAAACCAAATTAACCTTTAGATAAGTGGGCAGAACTCGTGTTGTTTGACGAGGAACATACTCTTCTGCTTTCCTCATAATCAATAGTGGAACTAATTGTGTTTCGGTTTTGGAGACTGTGGACTGTTGAGTTTCTTACCGTTTCTTCTCCATGCTGAATTTTCCCACTCGGTAGAAGTTTTTGATGTTCAGCATAATTGGTTTTTGATTTTATATTTTTTTTGTAGGAAAGAGATTCTGCTCTTCTCTTACATCTAGACTGTAATAAAGTCTAGAATACACTTCTGAAATTATGCTTTAGAGGTTAAGACTTCGTTTCACACAATAATCCGTGTGTCAAAAACTTCCAAAATACACCAAGAACTTTGATCCAAAGCAGATCACAAAAGCAAGCTCCTACAGTAAAACATTGAAAACAGTCCGTCTGTTTTGTTTTGCTAGATCGGAATGTGACGTTAGCAACCAATGAAGAATGCCTCAGTAAAAACCTCGGGTTGGTTTGCAACGATATCGCTCCGGAGTATGCTCTACTTAGTTTAAACGTAAATGTAAATGTCCAAGTACGAATCGGATTATTTTTTTCGAATGTATATCTGCTGTTGGCCCTAATGGCTTTACAGCTTCACCAGGCGTTAATGGCAAGCCAACTAAGGGCTCAGCCGGGAAAGAAGACCAGGGTGAGAAGAGACGAATCGAACAGGCATACGAAGGATTTTATACCGATAGATGGTGTTGTGACCAGATGAACTCTGGTTATATACGCAGTTCCAGAAAAAGGGCCGAAAATACTGATTTCTTGTATTGGACCCTTTTGTTTCAGTTTTTTAACTTTGTTCTTATTTTTATGTGTTGTATGTGTTGTTAAACAGGAAATTAAACCAAGACCGTGACAGAC
>DWNR01004326.1:0-10979 GCA_018250455.1 Polygonus leo
TAGGCAAGTATGTCAGAACCGTGCCATTTGGCACTCGATACTCTCTGCCTACCCCGTTAGGGATTTTTCGTGAAGATATGTATGTATGTATGTATAAATCTTTGAAAAATGTTTTAATACTGTAAGTAATGTGTGCAACTATTTCAGAATTAATTAAATAATTGGATAACAATTGTTACGAGTGCAATTTAATGTTGTATTGGCCCGATTCGACAACTGCAGTAATTTAAAAATAATTATATTAATTAATATTTTAATTTACTTACATATAATTAAATTTGATATTCATTGATTCAACAATAATGTTGAAATAAAACTCAATGATATAATAATAATAATAATAATGACTTCGAACCCATGCTTAGGGAAATTAAATGACCGATATTTCCAAACAATTACTTTTATTTTACAAATAAACTATCACTTTTATGTCTATCAGAAAATAGAACTTATCAGTTAATTTATTTAATTGTATATTACAGACTATAAATTCAATTGCGTTTACAGCGTATAAGTACGAATTCCAGCATTCGGCCTACACCTTTAAACCAATTTCAATTTTCTGATAGTTCCTGAATCGTATTGTTAACTTTTCAGATACTAACAACCTGTGCGCTCATATCATCCTGCCACGCAATATACCCGATTCACCACCACCATCCAGCGGTTTCCCACCAGGAGGTGATCAAACACGACGGGCCTCACCATCCCGTGCACATCCACCAACCGATTCCTGTCCACCACGTGCCCATTCTCCATCACATCCCCCACCATCACCACATTGAACATCACGTCCCTCACCATATTCCTCACCACATTCCTCATATTCCAGTACACCACGTGCCGCATATTGACCATTATGTAAGTATTGTTGGTTTTTTTATTTACTTTCAACTTCACGTGACCTAACTCTAACTAACTAAACTTAGTATGAAAAGTATTTAACTCTTCATCCTTCATCTTAGGATGAAGAGTTAAATACGAAGACAATTAGTTAACGACCGTCTTCGTTTAGACTACGCTCCAAAAAAATCAAGTTGTTAGTGAAATAAAACTGCTGCAAATATAATTATTACAAAGATAGATCTTCTAATCTAATACTATTTAAAATTCTCGTGTCGCGGTGTTTGTTGCCAAACACCTCCGAAACTCTCTACCGATTCTTATGAAACTTTGTGTGCATATCGGGTGGGTTTAATCTATTTTTCATACCCGTAAATGTTAAGGGTAGTCCATCCCTAATTCTCATTTTTTTGGTCATTTTTTTGTTTTTATTTTTGTAAGATTCAACACTAAAAATACATACAACCCTAAATTTTTACCCTTCTACCATCAACCCCTATTTTTAATCGCGTTTTATATTGTATAAGGCAGAACAACGTTTGCTGGGTCAGCTAGTATACCTTTAAAATGTTAGCACCAACAAATAATCCAAATATGACTACTAACTAAATCATATTATTTGAAACTCAAAAGAGATCAAATGTATAAAATCCTTACTGCTTTAACGATGCCTCATTAATTTAAAAAAAGGATTCATAATTGAAATATGAAGAGGTTACGATTATAACACAATCTTGAGGATTATTATACGTAATTAATTGCCATAATTACATGTGTTTAAGCTTAATTTTAAATCAATTTTCTTGTATAATTTGTATCTAATCAATAGATTCCTATTAGCCATTAATTTTGCGATCGCGTTACAAATGTTGCAAAAGAAATAATAACACTTACAAATAACTTAATCGTCAAACATCCTTGACGTTTAAATAAACCATTACTAATAATTTACTACCTATTATTAACTTCAAACTTGAATATGTTTGTAAATTATATAGAGGACAAACGGAAAATTGTATGTTGTGATACAAATTTCTGCATTTTTACATTCTAATTTATTAGCAAACTAAACCACATTACTCACGTCACAGCTGTATAAATAGTTTTGTAGATTAATAACCAATTCTGCCGTATAGCAATCGTTTGTAAGCAATCATCCTCCGTTATGGCAAAGCATGTACATACATCAAGCAGGACTTTACTATATTATTCTACCTAAGTTTGATAACGTGTCCTTTAAAAGCAATGATCTCTTACCACCAGCGTATCGTCAGATGGAGCGCATATCCGTTTGCCTCCGGTATACCATAAAATATGAAGTATGGACTAAAGTGGTGCTGTGGTGGCGCAATCAGACTACGAAATTTCCTAACACCCTCATAATGATAATCATAATTAAATTGATATTTAATTTCATTTAATTCAGGCGTTCCCAGAGTACAAATTCCAGTACTCCGTCCATGACCACCACACCGGAGACGTGAAGTCCCAGCATGAGATCCGTCATGGAGACGTGGTAAAAGGAGGCTACGAACTTGTTGAACCTGATGGCCGCTACAGAAAGGTTGAGTACAAGGCTGATGACCACACCGGGTAAATATTCATCTATTCTTTTTAATCTTAATTTTAAATTTGTAGGCATTATTCTAAATTTGCACGAGAAGGCTACAATATGAACAAGTAATATGTACTTTCTGCCTATTGTTTCTGGTTCTTCACTTGATCTTCACTTGAATTAGTTTTCGGGCAGAAAAATAGTGTATATGTATATATATATATGTAAGCCTGGGCTTCGGCATAGCCATCGTATGATTTATTTTTGATTTAAAAAATGCATGAAGGGTCGGGATAGCTTTTCAAAAACTTTAACAAATTTCGAGCATTTTCTTTTCCGAATAACTTTTTTAATTTTTATTTTCAAGAGGCTTGTCAATTAAGGTTCTCTGATCTTACGATAACCTATTTTATCAAATCTCACTTTGCATGGCGACAAAACTTCTCATTCTCTGTAGACATTATTTAAAGGTAGAACCCTCTGTGTTCAACTCCGGCGGCACCACCGCCACACCTATTTTTGTCTTATAACAGCAGTGTTAAGCGCTGCTGAGTTCTGGTTTGAAGGGTGTAGTATGGAAGACATACTTTTTCGAGGCATTCCAGCTTAGTCCTCAGGGATAGAGGCGCATCTGTGGTCGACCTAATATAGGAATCTAATCTTATCTGGGGTTGATTACAAATGTCCATGTGCGGCAGTATCCACTTACCATCAGGTGGACGAGGATCGGGTGGACGACGAGCATGCACTCGTCTGCTACTTCCATATTATTTAAAAAAGACATTATAAATGTTAACTAATAAACTATTAATTTTACAGGTTCAACGCGATAGTGCATCATTCATCACCCCATCATCATCTTCACTTGTCCCACCATGGTTGACCGCCGTACCGGACTACCAAAGTAAACAGATCGAGCCTTCTAGTATGATCTCTATTTGCACATTTTTTTATTAAAGATCTTCAAGATCAGATATAATGGTGTTTCGTTTGAAATTCCTTACTTTATTAGTGTTTAAGTAGTTTGTCTTTTAAATCAAATTTACTCGAGGAACCGTTTTTTTTTAACATAAATTGATATATTGTCCTTAAGTTTTTTCTGTATAGTTCCTATTTTTAAGATATTTATGTTAATTTTAAAGTATTGTTTCACGAATATTACTAGAATAGTTTAAGATACACATAACGCCATCTCTTGGTGTAATGTGTAAGAGAAGACGTACTTTACATTAGAATATTATCAAACGACGAGTATGCTATTTTACATTGAAAAACATATTATTTAGATCCTTTTATCCAAATATAAATGCAACCAGGGTAAGCACTTTGATTCGACACTTCCATAATGAAAGTTATGCTCGCAGTTGTAGTATATGCCCAGATATGTCTAACTATAAACTGTTTCAAGACCTTAAATCCTTCTTTATTCTTAAGGTTCTGGCTAAGCACATTTTATTTACATAACTAACTAAATTAACACTGCTCTCCAAAAACTAGCTTATTAAATAATAAAAAAACAATATCATTGCCATCGCTGTTGCAGCCTATTATTTTATGAGTAACGTTTATTCGAAACATTGCTCTTCTAAAAACGCAAGTGGACACAGAGTTATTAATGAATATTTACTAAAAAATACTGTTATTATACAAATTACGAACAAATAATCGGTCAAGTGCGGGCAAACGAAGGGTTCCGTACAAACAAAGGGCAAGTTCGAAAATGTAAAAAAAAATTAAGATACTTTTTTTTTTTACATTTTCGAACATGTATTAAAGCTGAAAACACTAAAACCGATTTCTATTAAGGGGACACCCTTTTATTTGTTTTTGTAGAAGTTGCCAGGTGTTAGAACTTTCGAAGAAGGTGGTACTTTCTCGGTCCAACTACGTAAGAGTTGGACCGAGAAAGTACCACCGCCACCCTCATTATCCTCCGTGAGGCAATTTATTGTGTTTCGGTTTGGAAAGGCGTGGTTGCCGGCTATACTTAAACACGAGGCGAACATCTTAGTCCTCGAAGGTACCAACGCATTTGTGGTCAACCTTAGGTACGCAGTAATCGTAATCTATAGGCGGCGGTGACCACTTATCATCAGGTGGACTGTATGCTCGTTTGCTACCTTTAAACCATAAAAAAATTCATGCGATAAAGACCTGTGACACGGATAAACGGACCCACGAATCTTAAGTCTTCATTGTTAATTAAACTACTGTAAGTGCTCATGATTCCATGCAATGAATTCTCATTGGGTACATTATAAATACTTTGACCCTAATGAGGTTAACAAGTTTAATAAAGTGATCATTTGGACATTTGGACCGAAGCATTTCGGTAAGTACAAGCAACTTAGGCTCACGTTTATATTGTATAACAAAGCAAATATCTCCTACACAGAACTACTACTTTATGCTAGATGGACTTGGTCTTGAAAGTAGGGCTGCCAACTTTTATTAGAAGAAATGGAGATACTGATTTCAGATGAGGTAAATAAAGAGTACAGTCAAACATACAGACGAAAAGATTATTATTAAGTGAATTTTAAAAAGGTATTTTTTGGCACTTTTTGCGGTACATAACAATTTTTCATTGACATTAGATTAGTGGCTGCGTTCAGAAACGTCCATAAATAGTTGACTTTTTTGGTTACGATTATAGGAATTCATCATAATTATGTATATGGCACTAGTATTTCAGCGTCCTCTATTAGTGTTATAGATTCTAGAGAACGCCTACATGATATAGAGTACGATACTCTATTTTAGAGTACAGTTGGCAACCCTACTTGAGAGGTACCAGAAACGCGCGATCGAATACAAAATTAGCTACACTAATTAATTGATGATTTTATTACGGCGGTCATTTATAAGGCTTAATACAGACATTTTAAACCAATGGTCGCGATAAAATTGCGGAAGACAAGCGATATTAAACAATTACAACCAAATGACAAATTATTGGAAGTGGTAACAATGTTCTATTGTCTCGACACTTGATGAAATTGTGATGGCGGCCTTAACGTAGATATTTTTTTAAGAATTAACAAACATTAAGATCCCCTAAGACTTAGGTGTTAAGTCATAATAATATTTAATATATCTAAATGAAATCCTAACTTAACACTCATAGATTATATGATTGTATCTATGGTACATAAAGCAGTTAAAATGTTAAAATCAATATACGAATACAAAACTCCCTACGATGCGTCTGAATACAGCCTCTTTTGAGAAACTGCAGATAATTACTGTAATATGGCTTACATGAAGGATATTTAAAATTAACAATAAATAGTATTAATTGTGCCATTATATATACCAATTCGACTGCAATCTGTGTTAGTTCAGTTTACGTTAGCAAAGAAACACATGATGATTTTGAAGGTGAATATTTTAGTAGATTTATTTCCATTGATTAGGTTTACCAGTATATACATACGCAATAGTCCATTATAATTTGCTTTATACTTTAGTACACATGTATACATTTTCGTCATTTGTTATCTAGTAGTTTAGAATCAATTTGTAGTTATCTATACATATAATAAAGCTAAAGAGGTTCAAAAGTCTGTACATGGAAGATATTCGAAAAAAATAGCTGGGGATACTTAGAATCGATAACAGAACACGTTCCAACAGTTTTTAGATTTTTTGTCTGTTTATCAGTTTATCTGTTTGTCTGTTTATTTGACCGCGCATCACGTAAAAATGGCTTAACGGATTTTGATGTAAACTTAACTAAACTACCGAGAAGACCCCCGGCCGGCCGGTATTGAGAGGGATAGCGGGCGGAGCCGCGGGCACGGCTAGTTATTAATAATTTTGATGTCGGTGCCATGATCACTTCGTTTGGAAGAGGAGGCACCGACATCAAAAATGTTTAACTTTAATAAGTAACTATCCTTGAAAAAATCCTTTCCGACTGTTAAATCTACTAAAAATGATTCTACAGCTCTAACAGAGTAACCCTCATTGTTTCATATTAAATTAAATATCTTTGATGTATTTTGACATGTAACAAATGTGATTCTGAGATATTGAAAAATAGAAATATTCCTCCTCAGAACATGAAAAGTAGAATCATGAGTTTTTAGCTTGTCTGTGATTTCACATGCCTTATTAAACAATTGCGTCAGATTTACACTGACAAAACTTTTTGTTATTCCTAGGAAAAAATAATTATTTTTGATAAAGAAATAAATCTAACTTATACTCACATTACAATCTAATTTAATAAATTCTAAACCTACCAGGCAACAGACTTTGTCTGTCTAAATACAATACAATGATTCCAGTTCTCGCATTTATTCCTCTCACACTTTTATATAGCATACTAGGTATATCTATTTTACATTCAAGTAGTAGGATTTCATTAGGACGGAATGAATGAATGAATATGATTTTTGAGTACGGAACCCTAAAAATCATATTCTCTTTCATTCAATTTAGTATGGCAACATAAAAGAGCAATATTATTTTACTTTTAAATTTACTGTTCATAAACTGTTTTCATTAGTTTCCATATCCACATTCCATCTACCTTCAACTACTGCGCGCCAAGTATCTACGTACATATATCACTCACTGTCATGTCAAATAGGTATGTACTACATGTGACCCATTTTTACTCAGATTGATGTAGGGTTTTTGTCACTTCACGAAAGTCTATGCGAACTGTACGAAGACCCCATTACATGAATATTAAACATCACCATACCTCATCAAATTAATCTATATTTTTTAACTGTAAAACAATTACTGTGTTGAATATCCAGAAATTTCTTCAGCTGTGTTTTCTCAATAGCAAAACGATCTAAAAATACTGGATGCACTCAGATGAAAGTATTGCTTTATATGCAATAAAGCCTCATACAAAAAAATGTGCATACTTATGTCTACTCGAAGTATAATTGAATGGAGCGTAAACAAATTTCACGACTGTACTGTTTTAGTTGTCCATTGCACCTGAAATGCTCTATAAATGAACCATTCAGAGTTTATTAGCGTGAAGTATTCAGAGTGCAGTACACCAATTCGCTAATGTTTATTAAATACTAATTTACGTCCACCTACCTCATTTCAGTGTCAAAAGATAAACATTTTATGATTTCATGTTTAATCAATGAGTGTGTTACCTTTCACTTTAGATATACAGATATTTGTATACAGATTAATATTTATTATCTTTCTAACGAGCATTTACAAGAACCATTAAATTTCTTTTTCATTTGTATTTTCATTCCGTTCACTTTAATCATTTGATTGTTTTTCGACATCGGGCCAGAACAATTATATTTATTGCCAAGTTGCCTTCAGGGCAGATACTTCTTGAAAAAACAATATTTCTTAAATATCACTTGTGTTTTGGTTCTGGAGAAGCTATACTTAGAAACGATTACTAGATTCCGATAAATCAAATAAAATGGGTAGGCACAAAAAAATAAGCTACTTATATAAAAGGGAATCCGCTAAAAATATTATATCGCATCATACTGAAACAAAAGTAGAAAATTTACGGAGCAACATTTTCAAATGACACAAAGTATAATGAAAGGAAAGATATTTCCCAAGGGAAGATACTGAATTAAAGTTTTTCAATTTTTAGCTGGAACTATACACAGCAGGTGTAGTCAAAAGCAAATAAATTTAGCTAAGAATTGAAGAGAATTTGGTCCTTGGAAAGATTGGAAACTAATGCCCAATCTTTTAGCAGAATGAATAACAAAATAATTTAAAGCTATATATCCATATATTTGTAAAGTAGTTAATCTTTTCTTATTGTACAAAGGTAGCAAACGATCCATGCAATCCATGTTATTTTTAATCGTATATTCGCTATATATCGTAGCTGTGTAAGTGGTCACTGCCGCCTGTGGTACTCGTACTGCTAATCGTATCTGAGGTTGACCACAGATGCATTGTGCTGGGGACTAAGATCGCTTCGCGTGTAAGAAAATCCGCTAACTCCCTCGAAGAGGAGGAGTCTCGTATGAATCTACAACCGGCAGCGACACCTATTCAAAACCGAAATACAAGGATTGCTTCACGGTTTAAATGAGGCGGTATTTCCTTAAATTAATTACGATTAATTCTAACTCGTTTAAAGCTTAATTATCCTAATCTTAAGTATCGCATTCCCAATAATATATTCCCGTATGTTAGAGAAGCAATATTCCAGAAAGATGACCGGCGAGAAAATAAATTTGGTCCTCTTAGAGCTAAACTGCAAACAAAGCTGAAATGCTCAGAGGACGAACAAACATTTAAAGTTGTTGTAGTACCCTACCTAGTACTAAGTCTGCTATATCTCACATATAGCATAGTAGCTGAGATACATAGCTATATATACATATAGCTAAATTGAAGAAGATTGCTGAAGAGTTCGTTTGTTTGTTTGTTTGCTTGCTTGAACGCGCTAATCAGGAACTACTGGTATGATTTGAAAAATATTTAATGTTTGATAGTCCATTTATCAAGGAAGGCTATAGGCTATATAACATCACGCTATGAACCAATAGGAACAGAGTTTTGATTTTGACCCACTCTCTCTCATCTCATATATAGGTAGACTTAGAACTAGGTAAGGTATAATTATACGAATATGGATTACGGACATGCCACTTTGCATCAGATCTATTACTCATCGCAGTGCTTTATTATTGTTCCTAAGCTGGGGCCGAAATTGTTTTTAAATGTTTATACCGCTCGCCCTTTTCAGAGTTAATTGTTGCGCAGGGCCTAACAAAATGAATTAAAGTCAGATTCTGAGTTATTGTTTTTGAAATTTAGTGTATTGACAACAATATTGATGATTGTGTTATTAATTAAAACAAAATCTTGCAAAACATAATCCACGGATAAACTACAAGGTATCATGTATCCTTTTTACGAAGGTATATCACGTTTTGTACCTTCAGAAACGTTGTGTTTGTTCAATGTTTATAAAACACTTTGGGAATAGCAGTAACTACACTTCTAATATGAAAAAAGGTCATATTGACAATAATGTCCGTGTTAAAATGTCCATAGGCGACGCTGACTACTTACCATCAGGTAGCGCGTCTGCCTTATCGCTAGATTCAAGAAATTTGTTCAGTTTTATGTATTAGTCTTTTTAAATCAAAAGTCATTATCGGGATATTTTACGAGACAATAGATAAAATCAGTAAACCTTAGCTGAATTTCAATAACATTAAAAGCCTGACATTTTATTCCAAGCTAAATGTAATTCCGACGAATTTATAATCTGTTCACGACTTTAAATTGTGGATGAACTTTAATGCCTTTTTTATATTTCCTTAGAAATTAACTCCCCTTAACGTAGACCTCTGATAATCCTTACAGCAAATCAAAGAACTTGAGTACTACGAGTATTTCTTATATCATTCGATTATGTAAAATGTGTATATTTTGCTAGGTGGTAAAACTCGTGTTGTTCATCCTTAAAGTATTTTTGTGTTTCGGTGGCGGAAATGCATGGTTGGTGGTTATACTTACCCAGAGGTAGCAACGAATATGTGATCCACCCAAGTTGATTATGATTCAAAAAATACTTACCAATTTAAAAAAAAATTCATGGATAGTGATCACTTACCATAAAATTAAGACTAATTATACGAATTTCGTAGCAAAGTAGCAAAGGCGTTGGGTAGCAAACGCGCATGCCTTTTACTTGATTGTAAGTTTACAATTTCGCTCATGAAATTTATGAAAACCTACAATACAAATACAAATTTTACCACAGACTGTTATTGAGGTGCGTTCATTTTATTGAAGTAAAATGTTTCTAATTACAATATAGTGAGAAATAATAAAGATTAATTATGTTAAATTATTACCTAATTACATTAAATCTATGTATATTAATAGATATTAATGTTATTACACAGGCGATACTCAATTTATCACAACTTCTGTTATTATCAACTGAATAGAGGCCTAGATTGTTTAATAGTTTGAGGTCCATATTATCAAAGTTCACCCGATTCATAAACGAGTGTACCTCTGCAAATAGTTTTCATTATACATAAAATTTTCTGGGGTAAAACTAAAGTTTATTAAAATATTCCTGTGAACGGGAGTTTATAAAATTAAGGTAATATTGATTATGTCATAATAGAATCTCAGATTTCATTTATAAAATGCATATCACATATGAAATCTGTACATGTAAAAATCAATCAAATGCTATGATTGGAATAAAGTTTTTACACCACACTGGCAAACACGGTATTATTTGACCTTATACAACCCTGACAATATCAAAGAAAACTTATTTATAAATATCTACTAAATTATCTCTGCTTCAATTGTTCAAACGGGGGGGACCACCGCCACCCTCATAATCCCCCATGAAGCAATTTATTTTGTTTCGGTTTGGAAAGGCGTGGTTGCCGACTATACTTATAAACGAAGCGAACATTTTAGTCCTCAAGGCTAGTAACGCATTTGTGGTCAACCTTAGGTCAATCGTACTTGGGGATGAACTAATGTCCATGGGCGGCAGTAACTACTTACCATCAGATGGGCTGCATGCTCGTTTGCTATACTACACAGTAAAAAAATACTTTAATAATCCAAATTT
>DWNR01004327.1:0-10977 GCA_018250455.1 Polygonus leo
GACCCCCCTTAATATTTTTTTATTTTTATTTTTAGTATTTGTTGTTATAGCGGCAACGGAAATGCATCATTTGAGAAAATTTCAGCTTTATAGCTATCACGGTTTATGAGATACAGCCTGTTAAAAGACAGACAGACAGCGAAGGCTTAGTAATAGGGTCCCGTTTTTACCTTTTAGGTACGGAACCCTTAAAAATATTATTCTTTGTTAACGTTAAAATTCAACAGAAAACAAATAATTTTAAATATCAACGTCTATTTATAACATTCTATCACCATAAACGTATTTAACGACGTAATTAAAACGTCAAACTTTGTTTACATAATCATTATGACATAAAATTAAATTTGTTCCAAGTGTAGTGGAAAACCTATGATATTTATGTCCGGGTCAGGGGTGAAGGAACTAATGCGTGATTGACTTGTTTTAACGCGAACTGCATTGCATTGCATGTGTGAAGCAATTCTAGGCATTTATTTAAAAAATATTGTATTTACTTCTTCTGCAAGCTTAGTATGCTAATGTGCGTCAGTATAATGGTTATGATAATATGTGATATGATATATTACTATGTTATGCATATAGAAGGAAATTTCTTTGTGTCCGTTGAGGCTAGTTGAGTAATTTGATTCCCATGATAATTCCTATTCATTTTTATATTAAACTTTAACCGCAAGATTAAAAAGTATTATTCTTTCTCGACTTTTTAATTCAACAGTAAGCCCTTGAGAATGAAATGTTGACTTCTTTGAAAACTTAATCCAAAAAAATATTCTTTGTTAACGTTAAAATTCAACAGAAAACAAATTATTTTAAATATCAACGTCTATTTATAACATTTTATCACCATAAACGTATTTAACGACGTAAATCAAACGTCAAATTTTGTTTACATCATGATTATGACATTAAATTAAATAAATAAATTAACTTCATTAACATTATCATTATGGCGTTAAATTAAAGTTACTCAAAGTGTAGTGCAAAACCTATGATATTTATGTCCGGGTCAGGTGAAGGAACTATCGCGTGATCGACTTGTTTTAACGCGAACTGCATCGCCCTGCATGTGTGAAGCAATTCTAGGCATTTATTTAAAAAATATTGTATGTACTTCTTCTGCAAGCTTAGTATGCTAATGTGCGTCATTATAAATGTTGACTTCTTTGAAAACTTAATCCAAAAAATTATTCTTTATTAACGTTAAAATTCAACAGAAAACAAATTATGTTACTAGAAATGTCAATGAACATTTTTTTAACATTTAAGCACTATAATCGAACAAAATGGTGCAAATAAAACGTCAAACTTTGTTTACATCATCATTATGGCGTTAAAGTACTCTAAGTATAGTGTAGTATAGTATAGTATAGTAAAACCTATGATGTTTATGTCCGGGTCAGGGGTGAAGGAACTATAGCGTGATCGAGTTGTTTTAACGCAAACTGCATTGCCCTACATGTGTGAAGCAATTCTAGGCGTGTATATATTTTTTTATTGTTTTTACTTCTGCAGTAATTCTGTACTAATGTGTGAACACTATAATAAGTACGACTTGACGTAAGATGACATATTGTTATGTTTTGCCCTTAGAAGGATATTCTTTGTTTAGGTGAGTTACGAAATTTGGCTCCCATGCAAATTCGAATATTTTTTTATATTAAACTATGAAGATATGATTGGAAAATACCCTAAGATGCTGCAAATGTCCGTAGACGACGGTAACTATTTACCACTACCTAGCCTATATGCCATATCGTCAATTTACATATGAATAACAGGGAAAGCAACACATATGTGATCAAAATAGGTATTTAATTGTGCTTGGATAATTTATGATGTTCATGGGTGGCAGTTACCACTTACCCTCAGCTGGACTGCATGGTCGTTTGCTACCTTTATACCTACGATAGTAAAAAACCTTTAAAATAGGTAGTTACTAAGGCGTCATGAAACAAACTCAGTATAAGCCGAACATGCTATGATGTATGATGTGTGATCCTACAGTATGAAAAACAAAGTAACAAAATGTCAAAGCGACGCTGCACATAATCTGCATACATACAATTTTCAGTTTTATTTCACGTTCCTTGTGTCATAACTCTGCGATTTTTAACGAATATTTCGGGACAGGACTTCCTTTTTATATTAAAGCTTCGTTAACTTTCCATGTCATGGTACTAGGTTTTATTTGTATAAAAATTCAATTAAAATATTGGTTTTAAGTAAGTCGTTAAAATAATTACTAGTGCAGTTGCTTATGTAGATATTATATAGGCGCACCAAACCATAGGTGTACCAAACATTTCTACAGGTTTTACCCCTATCATAACTTTATCATTCCACATAAAATGATAAGAAACATACGTCAAAATTGAAATCATTTGTAAACGCCTTCAGTGACTCCATAACAAATCTACATGTAGTACTAACCAATCTCTACAAAACATTGATAAATAGAGTATGGCGTTCACGCTTCTTCTACATATAATTCAGGTTCATGACAAATAAAAACATTAATCATCGGAACTTTTCTTTTCAAAAACATATTTGGGAACACGTGGGACTTTTTGCAATCGTTACTTATACAAGCTCAACAAGAAAAATAATTTATATTCACTCATTTTTCTTCGCTCGAAGGTAAAGAAGCTTGAAAAATTTTCAGTGAGTTATTTTTTATATTTGCTTATTCCTATTCGTACCTATGTGTATTAAAGCAATCTCTTATATACCTACTCGATAGCAAATGAGGGTAAATGGCGTAAAAATGTATTGTTTACTGATCACTCACTGGGCAACTTGCACCCGTGTGCTACTTATATTAAAAAAAAATGTACAAAAAAACCTACTTCCAGCCATTGTGCCAGGAGAAGAGGTATATGAACTGAAGGAATAGATGGTGCTACCGTGGGTACCTTGGAGCCACCATGGTCGTCTTGGTGCCTCCTTAGGAACCCTGACACCAATTTAGACACCTTGGTGCCAACTTGGGCACCTTGGTGCCAAGTGCTGCATACACCTCCTCCTTCAGTTACAAAAAACAAAATTCAATAAAAATATATCGAAATCGGATCATCAATTATCGAAATCACGCGACAAGATAATTCGGGAACATGTTGCACATTACACATAGCAAATTCAGGTGTCCCCTGGTAGTTTTTGACTGTTTCTTTGCACGTCGTGTTCATTTCGAATTTATATTTTTTTCTCTAAACTTCTTATATATAAAAGATATGTCCTTTTCTGAACCCCTGATAAAGTGGTTAAAATTCCAATATGATTGCTTGAAGTTTAAGCGTAGAAACATGGCTCACAAAGGAAGTCACATCAGCATTTATAATATTAATTTAAATTTAACTACATAGACGTGAAATGTTTAACTTCTCCAATAGTTTCGTACATCACGAAAGCGGCCCGGCCCGGGGCTAAATTTATAGACAACGGATATCCTGCAGATAGGGACGTCTGGCCACGAACTAATTTACCGGGTCTACTACGAATTGTCGTTCTTCTTCTTTTATTTTAGTACAGAATATCTTGTAATCCAAAAAACACGGTAAAAAAATACATAGACAGATGCATTTTTAATGTCACAGTTAAGAAAACCGCGGATTCTTATTCCATTATACTACTAAAGGATGTACTTTACACTTTTTTTATTGTCTTAATGTAGCAAACGAGCATGCAGTCCACCTGATGTAAGTGACCACTGCCGCCCATGGACACTGAAGTTGACCACAGATGCGTTATTACCCTTGAAGACTAAGATGTTCGCCTCGCGTTTAAGTATAGCCGGCAACCACGCCTCTACAAACCGAAACACAAAAATAAACGAAAAACGAAATAAACGAATCCTACCTACCTATATTCTACCTATATATCCTACCTGGCAAGAATTTTTAATTACACAGATGTACAATACATTTCTGATATTTCAAAATGAAATGACAATACAAAAGTTTTTGGGATTAGTTGAGAAATAGACATAAGATAACATGATAAAGGGTGGTCATTTTGTTTCGTGACAATTTCATCTCCGAGCTAATTATGTTACGTTTGCGCAATCCCAGTTAGGGAGTTTAGTGACACTTATACCGTGACAATTATACCGTGTCTATTCCGAGAACATTCATTAAAAGCAAATATATTTCGCTTTACCTAACTTAGTAACACAGCGATGGGAAATTAATTTGCTTACTTTGTATTACAACAATCAGGTTGCTATCTCAGTACAATTGGGTTGTTTACCTTACATTGAATTGTCTTCAATCTAAGGTAGTCTACCTTGCATAGCATGAAGATAATTCAATAAGATCTATTGAAGAATTTCAATTCAGTACTAAGATCCAAATCTAAATGACATATTTCCAAAAAAATCTTTAAGGTATCTTAATTATGTTCGGGGGTAAAAAAATCCAGGGCCATGTTCATATATAGACTTCATCATAAATGCACTTTATATATGTGCCAAATCTTTAGACTATAAAAAAAAAATAAAAAAATGTAAAGTATAGAAGCACAGTAGTCGAATAAAATATAAATAGCATCTTTTATTTTTACAAATACACTTACAAATACTTATTATACGCAGTGAACGTATCACTGCGTATAATAAGTAAATATGAAAAGATTCATTTGATAATGTAAAATATGAAGGTTTATACAAATTTCTTAAGCAGGACTATGTGTCTATATTGAATTCACTCCTTATAGCACCTACTCATAAATCATTGCACAGCCGTCATTAATCTCGCTGCAATTAAAACTTTCACCTGACTTATAATTAACGAATCCGCATGACTTGGTTTCAGTCCTCATCGTGCATTTCCGATTTAGTGCTCCATTTGGGAGTTCCGAACTAGTTCGCTATTTTCATTAGAGCCGACTCCAACACCATTGATAACGAAGTGTCAGGTGTAATTAAAACACTCGCTTTGTGCAAATCCGGGTAATAAAGTTGAGATAAAACGACGTTCAACAATCCAGAAGCACTTCGTATCAAAGTATAACAATTAAGTAGAGCCTTAGATACAAGGGTTATTTTTACCGTAGCTATGTCACAATCTAATAAGTAAACTGTAATTTTTAATATCAAAGTAAAGTTTATTTAATTATTCCCTTTTATATCAAACTTCCACACGTGAAATTGATGTTTTCAACAATAAATCTTAAATAATTTCGAGAAAAAGTAATGGTTACTTTGTATATAGTTCTCATCAATACAAATTAACCAAACTGAAACACAGGATAACTGCTGTAAATCGTTGAGGAGATCCCTCGACTGCCCTTGGGCTCCATCATCAGATTCACCAGACCTTCATGAAATTGTAGAGCTTTTCAAAAGTTTACTCGATTTCCCTAAAATCATCCATCCAGCCATCATCAAATCCTGGTTTCCTTATCGTGGGACCACCCTTCGAATATTTCCTTTCCAACAAAAAAATTATTATTAAAATCGGTTCATAAACGACGAAACTATCCGCGAACATACATAAAAATCATATATACGATCGAATTGAAAACCTCTTTTTTGAAGTCGGTTAAAAATACAATTAGGTTCTGTCTTCAGTAATTGCATTTTACCTTTGTAATGCTTTCACAGCTCATTTTAATCAATGAAAGAATGTTTATTACATTCGACATGACCCAAGTTTTCTGTATCATTGACATAAACTTAATAGTACTTCTGATTTCACTCAATTTTAAGAATCCTGAAGGAATAATCAACTTCGTCAAATCCATCCAAATTTAGAAATAAAGTCAGTACATTTGATTAAACATTCAAAGACTGCATTGAACACAGCTGGTGCCAAGGAAAATCATTTATTCAAAAATCGTTCTGCAATTCCAAAAGACGATAGTCATACTAGATTTTAGTAAGACCGAGTAGCAATTTTGAAGATGGTCAATATTTTATGCATAAGTATATTGGTCTCGACTGTAAATGTGTGGAGCAAATCGATATTCAAAATCACTTTATCCAGCTCGCTAGTTTGCAGCTAAGCGCGTCTAGACAGATAGACAATATGGCGATACTATTCTTAACTGAAATGTTTCACTGAGGATGGGTAAGCGATAAATATACTGAATATTTAATACATAATTTATTCGATCGAGGATAGGTTTTGCTTGTTAAATTGGAGTTTTTTAAACCACAAGGAAACCCACAGAGATTATGAATAAACATCGAAAAAGTTAATAGAATATATTTATAATTAAAATGTAAAATGTGTAAATGGTCACTTTTTCTATCATTATCAAAAAAGGTACCTTCTTACAGAATTTTCAAATGTCACACTAAAATGACAAGGACAAGGAGTTATGCCAAGAAATATCTTGTATATAATGCTAAGAGAATTCACCCACATTTACGATTCTGTATCATGGCTAAAGTTCAGAAGATGAACTAAATAGTTGTAATTTTAATATAATACTGCATTTTTTAGTCTTTTGAAGTCTCGTTAATAGTCACTCGTTTGTTAGTAAGACAAACAAAATAAAGACAATACCTAATGTAACCGCGTGGGTAAAATGTTTGGTTGAGATAAAGGAATGTTTGGAGTTGAACTGATCCGAACTCAACCAAACAGATTAAACTATGTCCACGATGTTCACGTGTTATTTATCACAACATACCTTAGGTGAAACAACTCTGTTTGTCTAACATCGTAAGGTATATCTATCAATAAACATCGATCTGCGTTCTCTGCTGTATAACTGTATCCTTATTAGAATCTATACATATAACTATCTATACATATAATAAAGCTAAAGAGGGTCAAAAGTCTGTACATCGAAGATATTTGAAAAAAAATTGGCTGGGGATACTTAGAATCGATAACAGAACACGTTTTAACAGTTTTTAGAATTTTTGTCTGTTTGTCTGTTTATCTGTTTGTCTGTTTATTTGACCGCCCATCACGTGAAAATGGCTGAACGGATTTTGATGCAAACTTTACTAATCTATCGAGACGATCTCCGGCCGTGTTTTAGACCATAAAAATTCAACCCCTAAAAGGAGGGGTAGCGGGCGGTGCCGCGGGCACAGCTAGTATTATATAAACGTAATGTTAAGCAGCTGTATTCTTATTTGGGGATTTAATATCATCATTATGTCTGTCTGCCTGTCTGTTATCTCGTCTCTTCGCTCTCAACAGACTTTGATACATTTTTGATTTATATTTGATGCAATATGTAAAGATATTTCCTTTCTCTTTGCTATTCGGTAAAAAAAAAACTGTAATGTAAGCTACGACAAGAACCAGCTCGGGCTATAATGATACGAAAGTAAATAAAAAAAAACACTTTATTTTGAAAACATGGCAAAGTTACTCCAATCAATGTGAGCTGCTAAACTAGTAAAAAAAACGAATACAAAACATGACTCCTAGGAATTTATAGGCATAGGCAGGCTGCAGTTGCTTCGAACAGCACACGGACCTCAAAGCAGATGTTACTTCCATTACACAAAATAACGAAGAGTTGCAGATATTTTTAACAAACCAGACTCTATTTTTGAAGTCTCTTCATTATTTTTCCAAGGGTTATCGTCGCATAAGGGCACTCGGAAGGGTTGGTGCGGCAACGCCAAATTTATTTTTACATTTTTGAAGATTTCAAAAACAACTTTTTCACCTTGAACCTTACGATCATTTTCAATTCAGTACCATTAATAACAAATTAGAATTATATGATTGCCCATTCTTTTAACGAATTTCTTATTATTCTTAGCTAAATCAAAAACATGCCAATAAATCTCTTGCTATGATGTTTATGTGGAGTGAAGTTAACATATTTGTACTATTATAATGATTGTAAGACTATCGTCACAGAGTAAAATTTAACGTTAATATTGATATAATGTGTAGTTTTATGGAAGGTCTCGTTAGTTTTTTGTATATCTAAACCTAGCGACAAGTTAGACGGGCTACCTGATGGTAGTCATCGTCGCCTATGGACATTTGCAGCACCAGAGAGGCCGCCAATGCATCGCTGGCTATGGAGGAGAGCTCTTTTCGCGCCATTTTTGAAAAACCTCATGTCATAGCGCCTCGGGAATACCTCGGATTACCTCATTTTAGGGTTCCATACTCAAAGGCTACCAGAACCATATTGCTAAGACTCACTGTATCTGTTTGTCATAGGGCTGGATGTCTTGTTAAACTTAATAAGTAAACATTTCATTTTTTTACAGATTAGTAACGTAATATCCTAATTGACATACAATTGAATACGAAACCGAAATAGATATTCGACAAGAAAACGACTGCATTCAAACTAATTAAACTAGCTATCCGTGCACACTGCACATGCTTGCATCCCAAACTAAATTGTGTTTAGAAGCTGTGTGTGACGCGCTTAACAAAGTTGTAGTACTAACTTCAGCATTTGGAATTGATTGCTTTGCTATTTACATTCCACATATATGTCGCATTGTTTAGTAGTTACACAAATACAAGGAGGGAGGTACATAAACAGCGTAGGAGACAACTGCGAGCTCGGTTTAGTTGTTGGGTATAATAAAAACAAAGATCCAGAGCAGAAACCGAAACACATAGTTTAGATTACTGTCTGAATAGAACATGAAACTGTCTTAGAGGTTTGGAATTCGTATTTACTATCCCATTGCAGAAGTCTCAGTGCTGTTAATAATACTATGTAGATACATTATTCAGTCTCGATTGCAGAATTGCAGATGCCGGACATTCATGAGGCAAAGTCTGTCCTGAGGGTTGATGCACGATAATCTATCGTCAACCTCAGTGAGAACTTAAAGTTGCTGGTTACATATAAAGACACTTAGTTCAGTTCTCTGTCTGGCTGTTATTGAGAGAATAAATGGTATCTGTGACGCTAATAAACCTTCGTAGATAAATTATTCTGTGTCGATTGGAGAAGTGCGGATGTCCGATATGCATACATAAGGCGAACATCTCAGCC
The DNA here is from genome assembly GCA_018250455.1 of Polygonus leo. Classification (NCBI taxonomy): domain Eukaryota; kingdom Metazoa; phylum Arthropoda; class Insecta; order Lepidoptera; family Hesperiidae; genus Polygonus; species Polygonus leo. Next base: position 8,941 of record DWNR01004327.1, read on the forward strand.
CTCAGGGGCATCTGTTGTCGAGCTTAGTTAAGACTTAAAGAGGCTGACTACTGATTGTAGTAATTGTACAGAATATTGATAATTTACTAACTTTACTTTGTTTATACTATGAGTAGAGTTTGTGTCCACGGCTGTGGTCAAGGTCAGTTCTATTTCCATTTATTTATTTAGTCAGTTCTATTTCCATTTATTTAAATTGGAGTGTCTATTTGTAATATAAAAATAATTGCTTTTTTACGTGTGCTGTCTGAAGGAGGTGTCAAGAGTCTCCGAATTCGGCGTGTTTGTATGAGGAGTTATGAAAGTGAAAGAAGCTAGGCAAGTAACCGTGCCATTTGGCACTCAATACTCTCTGCCTACCCCGTTAGGGATTTGGCGTGAATATGTGTGTGTGTGTGTGTGTGTGTGTGTAATAAACTTCAACTAATTTATCTCATCTATGCAACTCAAATAATTAACTCTCATAAAGGTGAAATTTTTTATCGTATAAAGGTAGCAAACGAGCATGCAGTTCCCCTGATGGTAAGTGGTCATTGCCGCCCATGGACATCAGTAACCATCCCCAAGCACAATTAATTCGTACCTAAGTTTGATCACAGATGCGTTGCTACCCCTGAAGACTTAGATGATCGCCTCGTTTTCTATATATAAGTATAGCCGGCAATCACGCCTCTCCAAACCGAATGACAATAAATTGCTTGACGAAGGATTATGAGGGTGGTGGTGGTGGTACCTACCCAGTCGACCTAAACAAGTTCTACCACCTGGCCTAAGCGACTTCTACCACCTGGCAAACTGCACTAGTTCTACCACATGATTATGAGGGTGGTGGTGGTACCTCGCCGGTCGAACTACACGAGTTCTACCACCAGTAAAAATCACAAAAGTCCACCTGAGTCATAAAAGGGTCAAACAAAAACATAGACCAATTTCAATAAAGCTCAAAGCTATCCAATTAACGCGAACTTTGCCGTAAGAGAAATCAATTTTCGCTCCAAAACACCAGAGACCGCTGCCATCGTTAACTGAAGCTCCTTTGAAGTTCTAATAAACCAACCTGAACTTCCGGTCTGCGGAACCAATTCAATTAACCATTTTTGACTTTCAAGTGGTTTCCATAAGCAACTGTTGTGGACTAAAATGTTAGTAGTATGTAAATAATATGGAAGTAGTAATGATATAGACTCTTAATTATTAATTCACATAGTTTTTTTTCTTTCGTATGACAAGGTGAAGGAGTAAATAATATGGAGGTAGTAATGATATAGACTCTTAATTATTAATTCACATAGTGATTTTTTCTATCGTATGATAAGGTAAATGAGGTATCGTATGAGTACGGAAGTGAGCATGCAGTCTACCTGATGGTCAGTGGTCATTGCTACCTAATGGTTGAATGAAGAAGTAAAATAAAACAGCTACTTTGATGCGAGGGCAACCACGCCTCGTGGCGACGCCTCGACGTGAAAGTAATTTGTACGCCCAAGAGACTAAAGTCTTAAGGTGTGTTAAGTCAACCACTTCGCACTAAGCTAACGCGCTGCGGCCAAAATCCTTCTCATTGTGGGAGGACATCTCTGGCTAGCAGTAGCAGTAGCAGCAGTAGGACAATAATGGCTTCTGATATTGACGATGCCAAGTGTTAACGAAGATGATAGAAAAAAAACGTAACAGGTCTATATTCATCTCATTCTTACAATTTTAATTGATAAATTACGGCATGATTGTCAATAATGAGTCCATAATTAATACATATTACAGTATAGACATTACAGTGCAATTATATTTTGCACACATGCTTCTAATTTAATCCCAACAAATGTCTATTATTTTTGTTCCCCGTAAAAGGCTAAATGGCAATAGAAAACATATCTTAGTACGAAAAAAGTTTCGAATTATAAAGATATTTATAACTTCGGACGTAAAAAGTACTCTTATGTCAATTTCCAAAATGTTCGTAATTTTTTTTTTATTGTGTAAAGGTAGCAAACGAGCATGCAGTCCACCTGATAGTAAGTGGCCACTGCCGCCCATGGA
>DWNR01004328.1:0-10975 GCA_018250455.1 Polygonus leo
TGTCTGTTTATTTGACCGCGCATCACGTAAAAACGGCTTAACGGATTTTGATGCCAATTTGACTAATCTGTCGAGACCGTCGCTGGCCGTGTTTTAGGCCATAAAAATTCAACCCCTAAAAGGGGAGGGGAGTAGCGGGCAGAGCCGCGGGCACAGCTAGTTTTCAATAAAATTATATGAATGACATTAGGGACTCCAGAGGTAAAATCTATTTTTAAAAATAAAATCATTTCATCGCTAGCAAAGATATCGATTACAATATACATGAAAAAAAACGATTCCAATCGAATTCATCAACAAATTCATCCTTTTAAGGTAGTTTAAGTATTCAACTTTCCTTCCTTTTAAGTTTTCAACCATGTCAAATATAATAGCCATTAACTAATTGTTTACGTCACAGACCGTCAGACGTAAGACGCAAAAACGTCAGTGCCGTCCGAGTTTGGTGAAAGTAAGAGCGTTAATAAATCTGGTGCCACCGCTGACCCCTGTTAGTAGTACACTTGTCACAAAATGCCAAGTAAACTGAATGTACTTAGCCAAATTGTGGACGTCTATATCCTGAGAATGAGGAGGTGGACGCTACGACAAATTTTTAACTCTAATAATATAATGACAAGGTTGAAAGTTTAATGGCACATTTATACAAAATATTTTCGGCACTGTCATGCAGTTCATCCAAAGATTACAATCTGTTATTTCAGGTTGGAGCGTAATTGATGTTCAAGTAGACTTAAGTATCTTATGCAAGTATAAATAATTATCTGGGATTATTTTCGTATCGTATCGTATATAAATAAAAACTGTAGGAGCATTCCTATTGCGAGTTATGCAATTGATAAATTTCGTGGTAACCCAAAGAATGTTTTGAGGTTAGAAATCAGTATTCGTTTATTTTAATAAGCAAACTGTTTTTTGCTAAGTAAACTTGAAGTAACAATGGAGTTTTAATTTTCTCTAAATGATGATCTGATATGCAGATTCTGCGTAAGAGTTATAACTAAATGATAAATATATAAGAACAAAATGTTCTTAATTCATTTAATTACATAATTGTCTCTTTGTCTGTTTATAATACGCATAGGTAATATGATCTTTTAGCGTGAAGAATGCGAATTTTATTAATTTTATTACGAGTTTATTCATAATGGTTCCATTCGTATATATCAACACCAATTTCTTTATATGAATCAACGTGAAAGGACCTCTTACTTATTTAAAATTCACGACATCCGAATCGAATCGCGCTTCGGTATTGTTTACTCATGAACTCGCATGCTAATGGGATGTTATGCATTCTATCTTGGAGAATGTTGAAGGAGTAATATTTATGCTTGCATAATTTCTAATATGCATAGCAAAGGAGCCGTCGAAATAGGTATAAGGTCTTTAACCTGCAATGATTGTCATTATTGGTCGGAGCTCGGACGGACAGCTTTCGAGTAAATCTCGTTGAACTTGTTTTAGCGGTGAGTTAAAGGCTATTAGTCTAGGATCTATAAGGCTCGTGAGATTAGAAGTTTAATAGGATAGAGCGGGTAAGGAGCACCTGTAATTTGCTGTTATCGATATGTTAACAGTGTCGCGTACCTGCTCGTCCACTTTCGGAGCGTCGGTGGCACGGGTACCGCTATCGACCTCGTTGCCGCGCCCGCCGCGCCTCGCCGGCCGCACGGGACACACGCTTTTCGCATTCCCAGGCAAATTTATCCCAAACTGCTTAGGCGCCTCGAACATTTTGCAGTCGACCTCATCGACACCGTTTAGCACGGGACTCATCCCGTGCACGTTGTCAAATACAACGTCGTTTTCGTTCGACGCGTCATTGGAAACGTGACCCGAGTCATCGCTGCAATCCGAATGCGTATCCGATATCTTTTCCTCAATATGTTTATGTAACTGAAGCTTCTCGACTTGTGAACATATTCTGGTGTCGTCTCGTGACTCTACGCACTTGACTTGTCGGCCGACGAGTGTGCTCAGGTGATTATGAAACGTCGTGTTCGCTACGCATAGCTCCTTGTGCACCGGAGGGATCACTTTACAGTTGACGAATTGAGCCGGTTCCGTTTTCGACTCCATAGCGGTCTTACATTCCAGTTTTTTTACTATGTACTTGACAGGTGACAGCGTCGAATCGATTTCTTCCGGTTCGTTTTCATTTCGTTTAGAATCCGGCGTCGGTACGACAAGGTCTCTTTTGTTGTTGATTTTTCTCTGTTGGAGCTTCGCACGGACGGCGTTTATTTCGTCCGAGTAATCTCTCATTGACGATTTCGGTGACGAAACATCAGCCTTTTTGTCGAGCGCGTCTTTCTTCGTTTTATCGCTCTGTCGCTTCGCGTCAGACTTCAGATTGAGCTGAGATTTTTGTTTTGTTTGTTTGGTAAGATCAGACTTCTCGGTGGTTTTTCGTGAGACAATGGGCTTCTTTTTCTGAACACACTCTCTGGCCTGGTCTACATTATTGAGATCAACCGGAGTGGGAGAAAAAAGCGCCCTAGTGCTACTGAACTTGTTGTGCGACATTTGACTCCTGATCACCGGGATCTTACTTGGAGAACCCGCGATAGAAGTTGTTGATTTGGTCCTTTCCAAGTTAGACGGAATGAAAGATTCATTCCCTATTTCCCATACACTCTTTGCTTTTTGCATTTGTGACTTGGGGGGCTCTTTATTTTCCAAAGATAGTCTTGAACTATTTGTAGACGTTTTTAATTTTATTTTCTTTGAATCATTTATAGTTTTATCAGATTTTTTTGTAATTGTTTTCGTCTTAGATATAACCGGTACAGGCGTTGATGGCGGATTAGACAAAGTCTTTTTTAAGATTCTTGTTTTCACATCAAGCTTCTTTAGTTCTTCCGTTTTGATACAATTAGCCCGTGCCGTATTTTTTGACGAAATCTTATACGTAGCATACTTATCGGAATTCATTTTTTCATCGGGTACAACCGTCCATGGTTTCAACGGACTTGTTAATTCTTTTCCCTTCATGTCGTCAAGATTCCACAAACTTGTAGTCTTATCTATAGAATTGTTACGCGTAACAGTTTTTCGTGTTTTTCTCTGATTTTCAGGATCAGAATTAGTTTTCTTCAATATACAGCGTGACTCTATAATACTACAAGTCTTTGACTTCTGTAGTTTAGGTACAACAAAGTTGTTTATATTTACATCAGGTGTCAAAGACGTAGAGCTCGAAGTAAATTCCGATAGTATTTTATCAAATGACTCTAAGGCTTTGTTTAATTTTGATTCAGCCGTAGTGTCACTTTCTGATTTATCGTCGGCTTGTGTACCGACTATCGTTATATTCTCGTAAATTGAACAATACCCTTTAGTTTCGTCAAGCAATTTGTCCTCTTCCGATGTCGCGTTCGCGTTCACAATGTTTACATTCTCGTACGCGTGGTGTTGCGGTTTCGAACCGTCCGATTTTCCGTTCACAACCGAGTCGCTTACATTAACTTTAGTGGTAAACTTTTGCACATTATCACTGTTTACTTTCGCGGGTTCACTAATTTTCTTTTCGAGGCAGGCTGCGATGGCTGTAACTTTGCCGCCCTTGTGCTCGTTCGAGTTTTCGGCACCGACTGAAAAAGTCCTGTAGAATTTTTGGATGGCGCCCTGAGCGGGGGATGTGGGTTGTTTCTCGGTCGGCTTCTGTCCGCCGAATATGTTGAATACTTTCACTGCGGGCATATCGCGGGCCCGGCGCGCGGGCGTTCGCGGTCGCGGAGCGTGGATGCGCGCGCGCGTGACGAGAGGCGGCGTGCATGTGCGCTTGCGCCGAGCCGCGCTATCAGCCGACAATAAGAAAGTCAATGTCACCTACACAGCCCGGCCGCGGAACATCCATAATCCTCCAGCCCGCAGGTTCAATACACTGACATAATTGATCACCTGTCCGCGCAAGGAACTCTTACGTAAAGCTTCGAAAGTTGCGAATTCTTCGCTATGACGCAACGAGTTTAATACTTATCGATAAATCCATTTCGGCGACCGTAATGAGGTTTTTCGGTGACCCAAAAGCGGCACATGTATCGTAAAGCTTGTTGTAATAAGGTTGCGTAAATAGTGGAGATGTTACCGAGAAAAAAAGGTTTAATGCTATTGCAACCTAATTTGTTGGAACCCGGTTATCCTGCTAGTAAATGACATATGCCAACAAACATGTGTTCTATGTTTGATGTGTTGTATTCAGGACATCAGAAAATTGATACGGACTATTTCAAGGCACATCAATTCGTAATGCACGTAACTTAATATCTGAACGAATTGATTTTGAACATCATTTATGAATATCAAAATAGAAATTAATATTTGCTGCACATGTTTATGCGATAAATATTTACTACTATATCGTGAGAGAACTACTGACTGACAGTGTACTAAAAGCAACGTTTAGGTATGGCTATAAAAGTAGGTAAGTGTATGTTAATAAGTATTTAATGAGCTCGGAGCTAGTAAACAACTTTTTTGAAGTGCGACGTATGCATTGTATCACACATTTAAATAAATTATTTAGAAAATTTTCATGTGCCACGTTCAATCATATACATACATACATATCTTCACGCCAAATCAATCAATCATATTATAGGTATATTTTTTTAGTATGGTTAATTGTGCATGTAAAAATACAAACAGTGTGATTATAACATGTTTTTATTCAGTACTGGCGGTCCCGGCAGACATTGTCTACCAGCACTAAATGTGACTGTGACTACGTGGTGATGAGGCACACCGTCAAATTTTTGTTGTTATAGCGGTCATAGTGAACACATAACACCAACGTATTACGTAATACCTCTGCTTGATGATGCCCGAATTTAAAGTTCCATTTTGTATACGATTAACCTTGAAAATAACACATTAATTTGAACAACAAATTCCACCCCAAGTGCGAACAAAGAGGATGAACATATGAAGGCGTATGATCTTTATGAATCCCTAAAATAAATAAATAAACCATTTACCTATTTCGAAATGGTGTCGCGTCAAGTCGTGAACGCACCACTTAGCGCACGACGACTGCATAACGTGGACTAATTATATGATTAAGACGACCAGACGTAGTAGGGTTCATTTGATTAACCGCGAAATCGCGACAATTAACTACTCAATTGAGCATTAAATTATATGTATAAATGAGTTTTTTCGTCGGGTCTGACGCGAAGGGACCCGGGTTTGATTCCTGGCTAGACGGAAATATGTATTGAAAAGGTCTATTCATTAAAAACTTCTTTTTTATTATTATTGGTATTTGTTGTTACAGCGATTATAGGTCATAACGTGGACTAATTATAATTATGATTAAGACGACCAGACCAGAGCAGGGTTCATTAGATTAACCGCGAAATCGCGACAATTAGCGACTCAATTGCGTTGGAGTTATGTGACATGTTTTTATTTAGCCCAAACCATTAAATTATATGTATGAATGAGTTTTTTCGTCTGGTCTGATACGGAGGGTACAGAGTTTGATTCCCAGCTGGACTAAATCTGAATTATGAATTTTGTTCTGTATTTCTATAGTTGTATTTTAGTCCCCCCCCCCTTTATTTATAACTTGTCAATTATTTTTGACATTTGTTGTAATGGTAAACATATATATTTCAAATATTTACCGATAACGATTCATGAGATGATTCATGATAGACCTGTGACAGACGAACAGACAGAAATATTTTAGTAATCGAGTCCCGATGTCACGTTGAGTTTTCTAACCCTAATATTTTAATATATTCCCGGTGCGCTATGACATGGACTTCTTCAAAAAGGCGCGAAAAGAGCTCCTCTTCAAAGCCGGCGATGCATTGGCGGTCTCTCTGGTGCTGCAAATGTCCATAGGCAACGGTGACTTACCATCAGGTAGCCCGTTTGCCTTATCGCTAGGTTTCGATATAAAAAATATATTTTTTTGGACAGCCATAGCAACGTTGCTCAAGATAACCAGTTTGATATTCAAATCATCCTTTTACACTCACTACCAGTATTAGGTAAACACAGTAACACCTTAATTGGCGAGTATATGTTACAATCGCATACAATTTAATTCGTCACGCGCAATAGTTAATTGCCTTCAATTATTGCCTGTTAACCAACGTGTGATCAATGTCACCACCAGTTGTGTGAATGATACGCCATTTGCCTTCATCAAAGGTACGAGAGTATAATAAATCTATTTGTACATTTGATTTTGACACGCGCATACCATGAATATAATAAATCACTTTGTACATTTGATTTTGTCACGCGCATACCATACTTCTATGCAAAAACAAATAATAATCATCTATTTATCGTCAACATCATCATTCTTCCGTAAAACAGTTCTTGCCTTTTGCTTGGAATGGCGTGGTTGCTGATCATACCTACGTATTTACGATAGGTATACTACGTAACGGCGTTACATGGCAGTTAGCAATGCATGCTATATAAATATGTCTACCACATGTAGGCCCAACACCGGTTTTAGCCTGTGAATATACACACGCACACGACACCTAAAAAGTGTCCCTTCGGCTTATATTTTTATTGTATCTCATATTTTATCCGCCGACTTAGTCACACAAAATGTGTATATCTAGGGCATATATAGGGTGTAGTACATAGGATAATAGGTTTCAATCTATTTCAGATTGCTTACGTCTTTGGGCGCGATTGGGCGTTGGGGTACTACTTTTATTATAATAATATGTGTATAATAATATGCAGTTAGTTATACGGTGTAAATGTTTTATTGTACGTCATAAAATAAACGCCAAAAATTGTTTTATTTATTTCGGAAGCGAGAAGTAAATTCAAACGTAGCCTTTGAATACCATCAATTAAACCACAATCCGACCAAAAGGCAGGCGCTGTCTAAATATGCAGTGTTCAAACATTAACCATTCCAGCCCGCTACTTCCTGTCTACTTCTGAGCGCCGCTTAAAAAATGTATTTCGACGATGGTGTAAGTCACGAGACATAAGATTATTTGCAGTTTTTTCAGTTTTGTAGTTTTGTATGAATAGTATATAATTGGTATAGTTTGGTTATTACTTCCCTATAAAACTTTTGCAGGCCATCTTAATGGCAATCATTTATTTCATTTTCAATTTTAATTTATTGATAGGTAGTATAAGTATATTTTACACTTAAATTGTACTATTTCTTTTTTTTTAATTCTATTGCAGCAATATAACTGCATTCTTGCAGTACATTTAGAAAGTCATTAAATGATAAATAGTTTTAGCCTCAGCCTGCAGTAATATTTTATAGATAAAAAAATATTTCTAAACGTACAAATACACGTAAGATATCAAAATATAAGCATAGAAGTGATTACTGCTGCCCGTGGACACCTGTCACCTCCGAGTACAAAAAAGTTTTATTTGAGAGGCCCTACGCTACCCTCCGAGACGTTCGCTTTGAGTATAAGTGTTACCTAACCTAAATGTTTGAGTGGAAAAAGAATGGCGGTACCACCGCCTCAGCGAGCCATATAGATATACTCGTAGACACTCTAGTATATTTACTGGTATTTATTTCAACCTTGTTTTCATTTGTCACGTGTCTGGAGTGTTACGTACGATAAGAAATTTCATTCTCTAAAATGCTTATAAAGACTATATTTCTCCTTTCTCTTCTTACTTACACCAAGAGCTCATTTAAGTTGTATTTGTCACTTAGAGACACTAGGGATGTTAACAAATATTTGAGCGGCGCTAACGTTGCCCAGCTCTTCGGTTTATGTTTTGCATTTGAAATTTATTTATTGTTATTTGTCGAAACTAATATATTCATATGTATTCATAGTCAAAATAAACTGTTGGCCTATTTTAGTTCAACGGGAGCGATGGACGGACTATTGTTATGTTTCTTACATGTTGTCTTGTGCTGTATGACTGAATTGTATTTTATGTTGAGCAGAGATGCGTCACTTTGGTACCTTTAAGAATTAAGTTGTCGGTTGTCGTAATATAGCCAACAACCATGTTTCTTCAAAATCGAAAGACAATAATAGCGTCATGAGGGCGACAAATGACCTAGCTATTGAATCAGTTTATATGTATCATTTATGTATCCATTGGGTAAAGTTATATTAAACTCACCGCCACCCTCATAATCCTCCGTGAAGCAATTTATTGTGTTTCGGTATGGTGAGGCGTGGTTACCGGCTATACTTAAACGCGAGGCGAACATCTTAGTCCTCAGGGGTAGCAACGCATCTGTGATCAAACTTAGGTATGACTCAATCGTACTTGAGGATGATTACTGATGTCCATGGGCGGCAGTGGCCACTTACCATTAGGTGGACTGCATGCTCGTTTGTTACCTTTACACAATAAAAAAAAACTTCAGATAAATTGACCTATCACAGCGCGAATATTACCAGATAAAGCCTCTTATTTTATACCTCACTATGATTTCGCTCAGTTTATTTTAAGGAAAAATATATCTTCTACGGCACTCCGTGTATGTTAATGTTTTGTCGCCAAATTAAGGAATAAAACACGACAGTAAAACTATCTAAGATACATATAAAGAATCGTAAAGAAGTAATCACATCAATCTAGCTTACAATTAAGCCCCGATTACATCGAATGAGCAAATTAAATGTTTTATTAGCCAACATGTTCGTATCGAAACAATGGCGATCGCACGGATTTCACTCAACGAAAGCGATCGTGCATGGCCGATGAAAAACCGAAGACGAGTCTGAGTGTGCGCCGCTAAAATGCTACTACGAAACTATTATTTAATGATATAACATTATTATTTTTATTGTGTAAAGGTAGCAAACGAGCATGCAGTCCACGTGATGGTAAGTGGTCACTGGCGCCCATGGATTAGTAGTCATCCCCGAGTACGATTGACCCAAGGTTAACCACAAATGAGTTACTACCCTTGAGCATTAAGATTTTCGCCTGTCCAACCCGAAACACAATGAATTGTTTCACATTGTGGCGGTGGTACTTCCCCGGTCGAACTACATAAGTACACCTAGCAAGTCTATTTACATATTATTAAAACAATACTTATTACTACGCTTCTTGGCAGCTAAGCAATGGTAATACTGTTACTATTTCTGAAGAGTTAACTACAAGGATATTTTTAATAAGTTTGTTATCGTTTATATTTCATAGCAAATATTTACAAGCGACCGTCGTTATTCGACGTTTAGAGAGAATTTAATAGAAGCAAATTAAAATATAAACGCAACTAATTTGATTATCAAATCAATATGCTTTGTATAATTAAAGCCTAATCTAAAAAACTTATTATTTCAATGTTTATCAATAAATTATCGATCATCGACTACTATTATTACCGATCGATAGTTATCGTTGGATATAATTATCGATTACCCCCATCGATGTCACAATAACGCTACTTGGAAACAGCTCTTTAACACAACTTACCACCGATCCGGAACCGATAGTAATCGATTACACAACGCGTTACGTACGCACTACGCTTAGAATGCGGTACGCAATTGTTTGGCGAAAGAAATCGCATTCTTCCATACGAAATACGCTAATCAGTTATTAACTCTCTAATCTGTACAGATATTTCTGTACAGAGCTTTCGATCTATGAGGTTGATATAACCATATGAATTTTGTATGTGAGTTTAATAAATAGTATAGAGGCGTGAGGAGTGAGGAGCATAGCATTGAGGACTGACAAGTTTTAAAAAAATATATGTGCCTGTAAAGACCTGCTAACGTTGAGAAAATTAATACAAAGCTATCTATTATGGTGTGTATTTGAAGTCCTACTTGAGGTCAATTACATGTGCTTTGTTGTCTATGAGGACTAAGATATGCCTCGTGTTAGAAGCGAAACAAATTGCTTAACGGAGAAATAAGATGGGTGATTCATGCGCGGCCAAACCATCCGAATTCTACCACCTGGATAGGATAGGTTATTTCAATCTGTGATTTTGTTTAAAACATCTTCTTGCGCAGTGATCGATACAAATCACATCTCAATAACAAATATACCCTACGATATTCACATCACACATGTATTTTACTGCAAAATGGTACGCGAACACATTTTAGCTGCAGATTTACTGTCGCCATTATATCGTGGGACCTGGTAGAATCATCTGGAAAGTTGAGCATTCTCCACACGACCCTCGGTAACACAAGAAGTGCACGTAAAAGTAAATTGGCCATTGGATTTACATTCGATTGATATTGGATAGGTACATTACGTGATCAGCAATGAGTATAGCTGATTTCGCGGCTTCACTCGCGTCTGTTTTTTATCGGCAAAGATAGCAAACGAGCGTGCAGTCCACCTGATGGTAAGGAATAGTCACTGCCGCCCATGGACATTAGTAATCATTCCTATTTACGAATCGTACCTAAGATTTGACCACAGATGCGTTGCTACCCTTAAGTCCTAAGGTGTTCGCCTCGTGTACACCATATTTGAGGAGGTGAACGGAGACGGACACCCTGACACGAGATATTTATTAAGATTAATTCTTGATATCATGATATGTTGTTTTTTTGGTTTATTTTTACAGACACTATACATAGATTAACTCATTTTTTCTTGTAAAAATAAAAAGAAGAATAGGCATTTTCATCGTTTCCTTCCCTAAATCTTTATTGCAACTGGCGCCATTATATCGTGGGACCTGGTGGAATCATCTGGAAAGTTGAGCATTCTCCACACGGCCCTCGGTAACACAAGAAGTGCACGTAAAAGTAAATTGGCCATTGGATTTGCATTCGATTGATATTGGATAGGTACATTACGTGAGGTTCAATGAGTATAGCTGTTTTTGCGGTTTCGCTCGCGTGTATTATGTTTTTAATAGGCAAAGGTAGCAAACGAGCGTGCAGTCTACCTGATGGGTGGTCACTGCCTCCATGGACATCAATAATTATCCTCAAGTACGACTGAGTCATACCTAAGTTTGATCACAGATGCGTTGCTACCCCTGAGGACTAAGATATTCGCCTCG
>DWNR01004329.1:0-10975 GCA_018250455.1 Polygonus leo
CTTGAGGATGATTACTGATGTCCATGGGCGGCAGTGACCATTTACCATCAGGTGGACTGCATGTTCGTTTGCTACCTAAACACAATAAAAAAAAAATCGATCCTCGTGATCCAACTATTGGTCAGCAAAAAAAATATAAATATACGCAATTTTAATCAAATATGTACGTCAGATCTATATATTGTTTAACAGGTTTTTAATATAAGAAATATCCGGCTTTTATTATTGGACCTTACACGTGGACGAGATAGAACTGGAACGGAATATTCGGCGGTATTCAGAATATCGTACAATAAAGACTGCTCAACAAACTTGTTATTGTATATTTTAATTGCTTATATTTTGCGTATGCGATGTGATTCTCGATGTGAAAATCCGGTTTTATGCACCTCGTAATTTTTTTACCGTACAAAAGTAGCAAACGAGCTGACAGGTGGTACAACTCATGTAGTTCGACCGGGGTGGTACCCTGACATCAGGAATCATTCCCAAGTATGATTGAATCATACCTGAATTTGATCACAGATACGTTGCCACCCCTGAGGACTAAGATGTTCGCTTCGTGTATAAGTATAGCCGGCAACTACTCTTCTCTAAACCAAAACACAATAAATCGCTTCACGGAGGATTATGAGGATGGCGGTGGTACCTCCCCGGTCTAAACGAGTTCTACCACCTGGTATATCCCAAAATCTTTAGTTAGCTGGAAACAGAAGTTCCCAAATTGGCACTTTGTTTGTAAACTAGCTGTCACCTGGTTAGCTCGTCAAAACAACTTTGAAGTGTACCGAAGGAAGTGATATAAAATTTCCATATATAAAGTTACTATATACCAGTATTTCAAAATATTTTTTTAGTTTAACTTTTTTGTATCATATGATTAATTATATCTTTTATATGTATCCTTATAAAAATATGCAAGGAAGCTAAATTCAAAGTCAATTAAAACTCTTATAGTCTAATAACGTATAATAGTATAATATAGTACCCATTCAAATATTACCCATTTTACTATATTCATATAAATAATATTATTACATATATTCACTTACTGCTTACTTACCCTTACAGCTTAGAGTCCTAAAGGTCAATGTTCTTTAGTTATATAATGTACGTCACAAAAATCTAATATCTCGTTAACATTTACTGTTACATATGGACGACATAATCTAATGATTTTAACGATTTGATTCTCTATAATGATTTTGGTATGTAAACATAAATTAAATAAATATTTACTCATTACGTTAATGGTTGTAGTCGTTAGTTTACAGATAGAGAACAATGTATGTAATATTATATATGTGGTATATATATTTTTGGCGTTCGATTTAAGGCTTTCATTGTACCTGTGTCCCACTTTGGGTAGTAGGTACATATTTCAATCATATTTAGATTTATGACGCATGTTCATCGAAAGCAATTATCACTTATCATCAAGTGGAGTCGTTTGCTGCTCTCTCTACTGCATAAGTCTATTATAATGTAAGCATTTACTATTAATAATCATAAATATATTGATATGAAATAATTTAGTAACATATTAGTAGAACTCGTTACTCTTCGTACTATATTTTGAAAACCGACCGATTAGGTTGATTCCCATCGTATGAATTAATCGATGTAAACATTATTCTAACAAAAAACTAGCGCGGGATTTGCTCATCTCTATTACATAAGGTACCAATGGCTTCGAGGCGTCCGAATTGATCACTGCATATCGATGACGATGCGTTACACAATCCGATATAGATACCGTCCGCAATCATCGACTTGCCTTCTGCCTTTTAAACCATTGTATGTATAATTTCTTCTAATAATACCTTACAACAATTCTTATTACAGTAGTTTGATAGAGTATGCTATTGACCTCACCTAATTAAGGGGAACGAGGGCAGTCATAAAACCCGCTCGGACATTAAAAGGATTGCGAGAAGTAAAGGTTACTTATACTCCAAAAATATGTTCTTTATAAAATACAAAAAGAAAGAAAACAGACCAAACTAACATCGGTCGTAACTACGAAAATTAAAAAAACAAATTAAAAAACCAGTCAATTCGTATGATACTTTCATCTACTAGCGTCTTAACGATTTTTTGCATGACCTATGAGACATGATAGTCATTTATTCTTTCATAATTTATGTGTTGTACAAGCAATCAAATGCCGAAAGTGCTAACAAAGATTATTGTGGCACACCCACATAAATTAACGTTTTGTACGACAGGCACCGTCACAACGACCTATGGAAGCTTCGTGAGAAAGAGCCCTATGCCAATTCCGGTCAAAGACCTGAATAACATCTAGACTTATTGCCTATGCTCACGACATCTTGAACTTATTAATATGTTATATTATCTAATAATATTTTCTAAAGAAGACCACTAGGTCGATGGTGTAATTATAACTTATTTTCTTACACACAACCATGAAATTATAATGATGCGTCAGTACTTACTCCTAGTATCTCTTGTGCATAATCATATCTAAATAAGCAGTGAATCAAACATGAAATATTGTCAGATCTTAATTTGGGTTTTATCAAGGTTTTATATGTGTCCTTATAAAAACCTCAAGGAAGAAAAATAACTATAAAAAGATGTCGTCTAATAACATCTGTAGGTCGGATGAACAAAAATGAAAACGATATCAATGAATAGCCTTGTATATTGTCGAGTGCCAGTGTCAAGGAAACAAGCGTACCCATTCCATTATTCAGGCATAAATCTCAGTATGTGTATCTTCTATATTATATATGTTTATATTTATAAAAATGAATCCCTATTATCCTTGGTCATGGCATCACGCGTGGACGGCTGGACGGAATTCGCTAATTATTTTTTGTTGTGTTTTTTATTGCCAGAACAAGGTTCTTATTAAAGAAAATCTTAAGAAAATTGCGCGAAAAATTAGAAAATTCAAGAAAACTTAACGATCATATTAACTTTTTTATTGTAACCATAGCAACATAACTTTTTTACTAACAATCTTTACAGTTATGACAGGACAACGCCTGTCAGATCAGCCAGTATTTTTATATATCTTACTTATTTTTATATGAACACATAGTTTTAGCTACCAGCTACGTTTGTGAGATTCAAATTGAAATTCAAATTTTTTGGTTCTCTCTCATTTTGTATAACTTTCACGGAAATATATAGAATGGTACCATTATGATAGGCTGAGACCATACTGTACCAACCAAAATTAATAAGGATAAATGGTTATGAGGTTTTTAATATTTAACCGGATCTTGGCTACCTTGTGTCTCCTTTTTAATGTGAATAAACTTTAAATTAATTATTAATGGCCGTTTGACCTTTCTCGAGGTTTTCTTTCTGTTCACATATTATATCATCTATTTAGACATGCGACTTCGATTGTTGATTAACAAGGCTGGGTTTCTTTGTTTAATTTATTGATAGATTAACATTAACTGTGCAAATTTAAATTAATGATTTCTGAAGGTATTATTTAATTGATATTATAACATCAAGGCCGTCAGAAATAACCAAAAATCATCTTTCAACGTTCACCGCTTTCCTGCGAAGAATAAATAGGAAAAAAAGTTACTAATTAGGTACTAAAAACCAAATGAAAATAATAAATTTAAAATGAAGTTAGACTCTTTTTAAAACAACCGATTGTGACGATTTAAAAAAAAGTGGAAAGAATACGTCTATTACTATTAATAAGCATTGTTGTTTTTACTCGACGATTGATCAAATGTATATAATTACTAAAACTCGTTTGAACTGCGGGCTTTTTCCGTTGACCATCCAAGAGGTATATTGTACTTCAATTACGTAGTAGGCAGTGTAATAAGCATCTACGTAAACGGTAAATTAATTACGAATTTGAATATTAATCTTTACTCCTATTGTTAAACAAGATTTGCAAATGAACCGTTCATTTAATTCAAATTAAATTATTGTGTACTGTTAAATGAAGTAATCTGTAAGAGAGACGGGAAATATAAACAAGAGTGTGTATTTAACTGCACTTTGAATCAAGCAATCGCTAAAGGTAGCAAACGAGCATGCACTCCACTTCAAAAAGGAGGTGGTCCATAAACGACTGAATGTTTTCATGTGTATATCACTCGCAATTTTCGTTTAATGTCAATCAATTTAATGGTTTAAATTTCAAGTCTTATTACTGTATTATTTTTGAAAAGGCCCATTTGTATTTAAAGAAAAAATTGGTCCCTACGGGTGCCAAAATAGTAAATGACCATATATAAGTCTCCAGTTATCTTCACTCTCTCCCGTTCCGCCGCTTGACTAAGCCGAGGTCCGAACCTCACAGGAGGTACCCTTAGATCAAAACGCAACCCCATAGTTGGAAAGGACTGGCACTAGCCAGCTCATGTCCCACCGAAGACGGGAATGGACCCATACGGGTGTGAATAGCCGAAGTATGTAAGTCCACCCCTTCCCTTCACGCCCAAGTCTTCTTTCCCGGCTGAGCCCTTAGCTGGCTTGCCACAAAACACACGGTAAAGCTGTAAAAGCCATTTAGGGCCAACAGCAACTACACAATTCGAAAAAAAAAAACAGTTATCTTCATATTCCTGGTTATATTCTAAAATAAAAAAAATGGTATTCTATTGATCCACAATGAAATATTGATTTCTAAACACAAGTTACAAGATAATACAGCAGGATAAAGTTTTATTTACATAACATCGACTTTAGCTAATGTGTCTACGAGGTTATGGTATATGGATTTTAGTTGAATTGCCATGTTAATTATTTGCGCTGTCAATTAAATCATAAAGTCTATTTAACCGTGCAATAATCACGGTCAAATATGTAGGCGTTGTAATTTGTTGTATCACGATGATCACCAAAATATTATATCACAATTATTTGGCTCCATCATTATTTCATCACGATAACCGTTCGTTTTGCGTAAAGCTTTAGCGTCTAGCGTCTTTCCGTATACGTTTTATCGTATGAATGTAAATGTGTAGAGACAAAATTGGAAATACTTTAGTTTTCCTGTTTTATGATAACGTGTTAATAGTTACAATAAGTTAGTGATGCAATAAATTGACGTACTTACTATACTTTTATGTCCGTTACGCAAAAGAAATTTGAGATGGATAGTATCATACATAGTAAGAACTTGGTCCAATTTAAGGCCAATTACAATTTAGTATTAAAATAAACATTTAATCAAAACATTAAATTCACTATTAGTTCATTGCGAATTTAATACCCTATTAATTTGTAGTTGTTTCGAGACAAGCTTTGTAATGAATATTTTTTATTCGTATAATTGCAAAAATCTCATTAATATATTAATATAGTACATACTGAATTCCTTTTTACGCTCCAGTTGGGAATGATATTTAAAACGAAAGTGAAGCTCTTTCGCTACGTAAATGACGTAGCAGCGTGCAACCGCGGGCACGTAACATGTGTAACGCAATGTTTGAGAACGTTCTATGGGATGGATGTCGGGTAGTGGGGTGCGCGTCTGTGGCACTAGGTCAGTGGTTCCGCAGGGCGCGAGCGGCGGGCGGCGTCTCTGGCGCAACGTCCTTACGTAAAGCGCACGGCAACACACTCGGTGAAAGTTGCGGCTTCTAGGGGCCCGATACATACTGTCACATTATCCACCAGTTTCCTCGGCCCTCATTAAAAATCGACCTGATCTTGGCCTCCGCGCTCACCTTGCGTAACCACAAAAACTGTGCCGGTCTATTTGTTTGTCCGTAATCTGGGGTAATCAGTTTAAAATATGATATTACTGGCGTTTTGATAACGTAATTTCTGGTAAACCGCGGAATGGGGTTTCCCAAGAAGTATACGTTGCGGTTATGTAATCCTAACACAAAAATGCAATAAGATAATTACTATCACGCGGTGTGGGAGAGAATTTTACCGCGAAGAGGAAGTCAAGGTCGCCGGTAATCGCGGTTGTGTAAGAGACGCAAGCACATAAAGTACGAGTGGGTACAGCTCACCCGGCTGCGAGTCAGATCTTCTTTTTTATACGATGCCGTATAAAGCTCGGTCACAATTCAAGTACGCATAGTACGGAAATTAATTTGTTTATTCCATATTTAATGTCCCATAATGACCGTCACCTAGCCTTGCTATTATACATATTATGTCCTCCTGCATTATACCTGCGTTCCATATTAATGTTTAACGGTGACGCATTTGGCAATAAGTTTTAAAATACGTCATTTTAAGTTTAAATTATTTGCCAGTTTTATTTATCCTTAGTTTATCTCCAGCTTTACCAAACATATATAATATATCAATACTTCGGTAGATATCTATATGATTATGAAAAAGATCCAAATGACTGATATACAGATAGTTATGTTTTAATATTATAATTTTTCATCAATTGTTTATTTTACCTCATGTTATCTTAATGCTGACAAATGATTCGTCGTTTGATATCTAATCTAATATATAAAATTTTTGTGTCCCGGTGTTTGTAACCTAATTCCTCCGAAACGAATCGACCGATTCTTATGAAATTTTGTGTGCATAGGTCTGAGAATCGGTCAACATCTATTTTTCATACCCCTAAATGTTAAGTTTGTTCCACCCCGTAATTTTTAGGACAACATTTTTTATTTTCACTTTTTATATAACTCAGCATTGAAAAATACATAAAACCTTAAATTTCCACCCTTCTACCATCAACCCCTATTTTTTGCCGTTTGCCGGCAGAACGTTTGCCAACTGATTTCTGTTATACATTCTATCCAGTGGAATGTATGAAACAAAATACTACCGTGCTCTAATATTGATGAAGATATACCATGAACGTGACAATAGTACAAATTATGAATTAAAACTCATGAGATGCCACACACTTTTACACGCGCGCTATAATGTCGTTTTTCAGTAACTGAATTGATTGTGCATTGATTAATTCCTAGTTCTAGCATGTGTTTCAACAAGATCTAATGTTACCTCGCAAGCATTCATGTCATACGATAGTATTCTGAGTAGGAGAACATTACAATAGCGTATCGTGTTTTGAAAGAATCCCAGCACCTAGAATTGGGCCCTTATCCCTAGTCCCTACAATATAAATGTTTCTTTTGTATAATGTTTGTATATATACATACACACAGTGTTTAGAAATGTTGGACCCATTTCACTTGTCGTTTACCTCTCGCAGGAAGATGTTATCCTAATGGATTTGTGGTAATTTTTTCCTGTCTTTATATTAACAGACCTTTCTTATAGCTAACGCAAAATAATTTCGTCTCGAGCTCATTGTACCAGGTGCAAAAAGATACGTCAATATCCATTTGTGCAAATCCTTACGATTTGACCAAACCCGACTCGATTTATTCATAGTATCTGGCGAATATTAGTCCCCGCCTACGTGTGAATAATATCAAATGATATTATACAAGCATTGTCATCATAAGTCTAAGAAGTTGCACCTAAGTGATGCACGTTAACTAAAATTTAAATATTGCCATTCGTGCAAATCGTGGCTGCTGGCTATATTTATACACGAG
This sequence comes from Polygonus leo, assembly GCA_018250455.1. Classification (NCBI taxonomy): domain Eukaryota; kingdom Metazoa; phylum Arthropoda; class Insecta; order Lepidoptera; family Hesperiidae; genus Polygonus; species Polygonus leo. The sequence goes on from DWNR01004329.1 coordinate 7,506, forward strand.
GCGAACTTGTTAGTCCTCAGAGGTAGCAACGCATCTCAAACTTAGGTATGATTTAATTGTGCTTGGGGATAATTACGGGCGGCAGTGACTACTACTATCAGGTGGACTGCATGCTCGTTTGTTACCTTTATGCAATAAAAAATAATTACACTTCATAGTAGCACATCGATTGTGTGTTTCTCCTAGTTCGCCTATGTGTATAAACAAAATCCAATGTTACCTCGCAAGCATTCTGTTCTGTGATAACATTTCGAAGAACGTGACCATAGTACGAAACTGTCTACAAACAAACGTGCTAATACATTATCGATAAAATTGATGATTCATTTAATATTTAACTTTATCGTATTAAGAATCACATTTTTGTGTAAATGATAAGTATGTGAATGAATCAGCCATGTAAATCATTATTTCGATTGCATCTGATAATATATTTTTGATTATGATTAATGATTTGTTTATTAAAGATTAAGAATATTTTTGCTTGGGAATTTTATACCACACCTGTATACTAGCTTATTAAGCCAACATTTCAACGCTTCTTCATACGAATAAAGTAATCTGATGTCATAATGCCAACAAACCTGTTGTTCTGTTACGAATACCATAATCCGAACTGGGCTACATATTAAGCCGCTTTGGAACGCTTATCGCCGGATAAAATGCATGCTCGTCCCCACTTTATATAACTATTTCGTTGTGTAGGTACGTGGTCTTCGTACCTCACCTCAGTATTTATGTCAAGTCTAACGATGTATTTGTTCGACTTGACACATACTCATGCTTACGCATTACTTATGTATTACACTTTAAGTTCGGAAGGAAGGTTTTCAATTTGATGCTTCTTTATATTTGTGTATAGTATGAGGAGGAGGTAGCAATTTATAAGGAGCAAGGGTATAACGTATATTACCGCACATGTAATGCAAATATTTAAACAAGCATATAAAGTGATTGTGATGACGTGTTCGAGCTATGAAAATAATTGAGGAAAGGGTCGAATGACTCTTTCGAATGATTTCTGCAGCGTCATTTAACACTTGTATTTCGTTTATGAGCAAATCGTCAGATTTTATCCGTCTCAAGATTATTCATATTGTATAAAATATTTCGAGGACCTGATATTAACACTGCTATTATGTTAATTGAATACCTTTATGTCAATAAGTTGACGTTGCTTATTGATATTGATTAATTTAAATGTATTACGATTAAAATTACTCTGACATTAGATTATTTATTTGAATATTAAACATGTTTAAATGCCTTAGATTAATGGTTACATTAAAAGTTGTATTAAAGCTGGCGAAACAGCATTTCTTACAATAAACAGCGATGTATTTGTGGTGCAATTGCCGGAAATTCTTTTAATCACTCATTCCGTATGCGAAATCTGCAAACTAGCCGTTTTAAGGACAGTGCCGCAACGTGTCAACATAGCTTCCGCCCCGCCACTTTATGACGAACCGTGCTACTATTAGTCTAATAGTCTTAATCTTCTAGATGTTTCTTGACGAAACACACCACACTTTTCTGCCCCGCCACTTTATGACGAACCGTTCTACTATAAGTCTGTATCTTCTAGATGTTTCTTGAGGAAACACGCCCCACTCATAATTTCTGAGTAGCTTGCCGATAGACCGGATTAATGATAAGTTTCGAAGCCTGAGATGACGTAGTGTATTTTTTTTTGTTTTTAAAACAGGGAGCCTTAGGATCTTGAGATGATAATATTTACTTACTAAATTGACTAATAATATTTAAAAAAAATAGTTTGTATTGAAGAGGTTTCTATTGAAAGAGCTATATAATATTCGTATCAAATTTCAACTTGAATACAACAACGTCTGTTGAAGAACATACCTACACATTAACTAAAAACGAAGATTATTTTAAATATTGGACGGCGGAATGGAACCCGTCGATTTTTAATTCCAACTCGCACTTCGCCGACACCCATTTTATTGTGATTTATAACCTCCCATCCAGTTGCCAGGTGATTTGATAGTATTAATAGTTACATAAATTAAAAATAAATCTTTGACCAGTGAATTTTACGTAAATTTTAATTTATTTTACGTATAATTAGAATTATACGCACTTAACGATACAATGTGTACAATATATTTAAATAATCTTATGTATGTTAGTAAGCAATGGGTGATGATTATGAGATATTTAAACAATCAAAATCGTATAAGTTTATAATCCAATCTGCATTGAAATAATCTAAATATTTTTCGATTGTTTCGATTCAACTACAAGATATAAAAAACGGGGTAAAAAAACGATATATTTTTTCTTTATCAAAAATAGAACCGAGTTCAAGATGAACTCAAAAGTGAAAAATAGTAATTAATAACTTTCATAACCTGTAGTAAAACATGCGTAACAAACATACAACATAACATACAATAAGAGAAATTGATAATCTTATAAAAAATACAACATTTTTTTTAGTAATTACTGTATGACAAACTTCCCGTGCCAGCGTCATTATAAATGAGCAGATGACACTTCAATCCTTCCATGTCGTATATATCTCCTGAATATCCACAATAATAAAATTAACTGCCCTTTTCACAGTGAAAACTAGGAATTAGGTTTCTAACCTTAAAATATTTTATTTAATTAATTAATTTTCCTTGGTTTTGTGTTTTCATTTATGAAATCGTCTCATTCGCAACCCATCACAATATAACGACTACATCGTCTGTACTTGAGTACGTCGTCATCGTTATATTGTAGTACTTCAGTTTTTAAAATATACAAACGTTACAAATCAATGTAAATGTAATTAAAAACAAAAATGTGTCCTTGATTGTTTTAACAATTGAAGAACTTCTGTCAGTTGATTGTTTTTGACAAACGAGGATGCTCCATCCATTGGTTGCTTTTATGTCTCCATTTCAAAGACCGGGTCGGGTCGGATCGGCTCGGACACCATACAATCGATCTTGAATGAACACAATCGAGAGTCATCGAAATATTTTAACAATCAGAACGATCGATTGTAACGTTTCAAAATCAAACTTGAAATATACTTTATCTTACTTTACAAACGTTTTAATAATACAAAGCTATAAAAATATAACAACACATTTTAATAATATTTGCATATATTTAGTGTTCTTGAAAAACAAACGTCAAATATTAATCATTGATATTTGCAGATTTGCAGTTATCGACTTATCAATACACTTAATTTAAGTGTTATGAATATGTACGAGACTTTAGTGCACTAATGTTTACAGTATTTCTTGCTTTGCAAACGTTACAAGAGTTTTTAACGAAGTTTACTTATCATACGTGTATTATATATTATTTACTTCTATCTTATATATAAAATTCTCGTGTCACAATGTTTGTCTTCGTACTCCTCCGAAACGGCTGTACCGATTTTAACCAAATTTTGCATGCATATTCAGTAGGTCTGCGAATCGGCTAACATCTATTTTTCATCCCCCTAA
>DWNR01004330.1:0-10975 GCA_018250455.1 Polygonus leo
TGTGAAGACAGATGAGACTCCGAGATGCCTGGATTAGGTATCGGTTTATAACCTAGACGATGATCGAGTGAAGCTTCATTGGAATTTATCTCTACAGTTAAGGGTAATAGACATAAATTCAGTTCTAAAAATTAATGTCATATTCAATCACTAATACTACACTGTCCGCCCTTGCATTTTTCATAGAGCTCTACATACTATATGTCAAATATACTTTTATACACCACCTGTTGACGTTTGGTGCGAAATTCTTCATATTCGAGTCGTACCAGAACTTGGTCAGTTGTTAATTACACAGCTTATTACAACCAAACAAACATTTGAAGATTTTCATTAATATCTATAATGTAATAATTTCAATTAAATTAAAAATAAAATATGTGCAATTATCTTACATTATCCATATTCTATTCTATATCATGAATCTAACCATTCGATTATTATTATGTATCACAATTTTTCCATTAAAATTTGCGCCGATGTCATTCTAATAGTGTAATAGCTAAAACCATTCAATGACTAATGTCTATATCTCAGGTTCATAACCTAGCTTCGTGTTACCAAGTGGATAGCCAGTCTTAGCTACAAATGGATCGCTTGCACCGAGATGATAGTAGGTGGATTACTGTAAAGACAGATGAGACTGCGAGATGCCTGGATTAGGTATCGGTTTATAACCTAGACGATGATCGAGTGAAGCTTCAATGGAATTTATCGCTAAAGTTAAGGATAATAGATACAAATTCAGGTCTTAAAATTAATGTTATTTTCACGATATCGTACTGAAAAGGTGGCAACAGAACCCTATTACTAAAATTACACTGTCCGCCCGTCCATCATCCACAGAGCTTACATACCTTGTTATAAATATACTTTGGTACAACGCCACCTGTTGACAGTTAGTGGAAAACTCCTCTTGTTCAAGTCATGAATAAAATGTGTGTCGTCAATAAATTTGTGTCCTTATCTCTGTAAAGTTATAATAGTTTAAACCATTCTATCACTAGCATCTAGATCTCAGCTTCACAATCTAGCTTCGTGTTACCAAGTGAATAGCCGGTCTTAGCTACAAATGGACCGCTTGCACCGAGATGATAGCAGGTGGATTACTGTGAAGACAGATGAGACTCCGAGATGCCTGGATTAGGTATCGGTTTATAACCTAGACGATGATCGAGTGAAGCTTCGATGGAATTTATCTTCACAATTGAGTATAAGATACAAATTTAGTTTTAACTATATTAGGTTTTCAATATTATTTTCCTTTTAGACTCCGTTTGACGTCTGTCACAGGGCTATATCTCTTGAACCTTGTAAATGTTTGTATTTGATATAGAGTGAATATTACTATAGCCGTCAAAACAACCAATACCAAAATAGTTATAACCATTTTCATATAAATAACCACATTTTTATAATACATACCTAGCACAATCCATTCCTTAATGCAAAAAAATCACACACACACACACATTTTCACGCCAAATCCCTAACGGGGTAGGCTGAGAGTATCGAGTGCCAAATGGCACGGCTCTTACATACTTGCCTAGCTTCTTTCACTTTCATAGCTCTCCTCATACGAACACGCCGTAATCTTTGTATTTTATTTGTGAAATACAAAAAAATCAAGTTTCCAATAATAAAATAAAAGTTGGAATTGCAAGAATATGTAAGCAACAGGATGGTATCAGAATAATTATACCCTTTGGTTCCAGTAAAGTGCATGGTTTTTAAAATTTGATTGCTTCAACGCTAATATTCCTGTAATGGTTATAAATAAATCACAAAATAATTATAGTAGTGGTGTAGTAAAATAAAATTAAAATGTTGTATATAAAAACATAAAAACCAAATTAATATCTGCCCAGTCAAATTATATCTTCTTGGGATTATTTTAGATCAATTTCAACTTATAATGCATTCAACAAAAATGTAACTTTCATATTGTTAAATATAATATGAAATCATTCCTAACATAATTTTATTGTGAAGTGCAAGATATTACTAGGTATTTGTTGTGTGGAGAGAGGCACGGAATTGTAAAGCTGGTACTTGCGTACTATATTACTGTCCTGCATGTTATATTACTGCGCAATCTAGAAATATTCCGCAATATTACATTTATGCAACTTTAAAAGGATTTTGAGAAAAGGAGTTGAATTTGTACGTGGATGTTGAATTTAATGGAGTATTAAATATTTCATACGCGTAATAAAATGATCTGATTTAGTTTTGTGTTCTTGAAAAAGATGATTAAATTGGTTTAATATCTAAAACCATACTAAGATTGCAAAATATTGCAAGGGGGTGAAATAAAAAATCAGTTGAACACCATTTTTTTTACTTACATTTACACTTACATTACTTTGATACATACAGGCGATAAATAAGTTTTTAAAAAGTTATTAAGGGAAGAAGAATTGTTGACAATTTTTTTCTTACGGATCCGGCAGACATTGTCAGTAAGGTTAAATTGCAAATAAAAAAATGAGATCTGGAGATTTAGACTATCCTCGATTGCGATCTGAGGATCTTTCAAATTGGATAGAGTTACATTTACATAAAACATTTTATAAAAAAAGCTTTAGTAGTTTCAGATTTATCCCGAACATTTATCGTGACATGAGATTTTTATATTTTATATAAAGATGTATGTTGAATTCACGTCAGGGATGCGCAAGAAGAAATAGTTGCGTGCCATATTTTCCTACACTCGTGAGATTATCCGGTTATTAAATGTGCAACTGGAATTTGTGAAAAGTGGAATTGTAGCAAGAAGGAAAATATTAAAAAGCGTATATTAAAATGTACATAAAGTGAAATATCTATTCTCCAGTAATGTCAGTTCCAAGACTTACAATTCCCAAAGGAACATAAATGTTAATTTCTGCGTTTGATATGATTTTGTTTATTGTTACACTTTGGAAACCCTCAGCAGTAAACTATCACTTTTTACCACCAACATACCAGTAGAAATCGCAGAGGACTCTTGGTTCTATTTCTGGACAGACAAATATCTGCATGATGAATTAAGGCCTGGGTATTTTCTCTGAGCCTGGGTATTTATACGCGTCTTTTATATTTTTATGGCACGTACTACAAAGATTTGATCTTTCAAATTGTTCTAGTTTGCGGCTTCGAGAGCAGTCTGTATTTATTATATAATCCTGCAAAACAATGGGATTTTTATTTTATAAAACTTGTTATAAAACTTACAAAAAATATTATCATTCATTCATATTTTTCGAGACCATAATGATGAGGATATTACTATATGATGCTAGTCTCGGGCAGAGGAACGTCAGCGCTGTTCCCGCGTATTATAATACGCACGATTGAGAAATTTCCGGAGCATTATTATTTGCGTGGATTTACGAAAATAGAATATGTAAGAACAAAATAAGTACTTTGATACTTTTGTACAAGAAGCGACCAAATCAATTGATTTGGACTTAAGGATTCTCGAGAGAAGTAGCGCTTATGTTAATATATATAATATGCTACGAATATGACTAACAGTTAGGCTCTAATGATTATTAACTGCATAAAGTAAACCATATGATAAGGACCAATTTACATTACCCATTGTCATGTTTGTCCATGTCGTGACGAATATCTACAAATAAATATCTCGTAACATCTAATATGAACTTACGTTCACAGTTCTTTTGAATTATCCTTTTCACCATTTGTCCCAGATGTTAAGGCGGCCAGAAACACTTGTGATATTTACATAATATTGTAAAGAAAAAAATATGATATGAAATTCACGATTTTTTCGTAACTATTGTGATGAGGGTTACTGGATGATGCTAGTCACGAGGCAAAATGGAACGTCAGGGCTGTTCTAGCGTATTATACGCACGATGGAGGAATTTCCGAAATATTATTATTGTGCGACGTAGATTTACGAAAGAATTTGTTTATATATGGAAAAAATATTGTTAGATGAAGTCATTCTTAGATCACTGCTTTACCTATTCGAAATAGCATATGAGTTCACAAATAACCATAAAATCTGTTACAATGGGACTGTAGTTTAAATCCATTTTACAGTCATAAATTACTTTGCGTGTTAAATTAATATAATCATAAGATTCACATCAAATGGCTGCTACGCGACGAATATGGTTGGGACAGGAGTTCTGCCTTATACAAACTGTATGAAAGATTTGGACAGGTTCTACTATTTGTCAAATCCTCACATTAGCGCGATATTTACCTTGTTCTACGAAGCAATCGATCAATTATCGAACAACTGAGATACTTATCTGGTGGTATAACTTTATCTATCTATATTTATAAAAATGAATCACCTAAATGTATGTACGCGTATAACTTCCAAACGAGTGCACCAAATTGGATAAATCTTTCTTTAGATAGTAATTCTTAAGAAGATAAGTAATTTCTTGAAATAGATAGTAATTCTATAAATTCAAATACAGATAAATATTATCTATGCAATGCAAATCTGTGTTTTCTCTGAATAACTTAAAGGTGTACTAAAAATAAAATAAGGTACCAAAACAAAAAAAAATATTCTTACCTATACACAACCTTAACAAACTATTCAATACAATGTTACAAAAATAATATATGCTATTTTTAAAATAAGGCAATAACTTAGAAGCCGTATACAAACATTTCAAATTCTTATACAGATGTCTGTTCTTTTGACGGGACACACAAAATTAAATTTCAATCCAGCTACGCTGCGACTTGTCTTCAGCAGATGGCAATATCCTCATGTTGCGACTGTCGCGAGTCTCCAGATGATATGAAACGACAGTTCTCCACAATGTTTTTGAATAACATTCTTTTTTCAAAATAAATAATTATACAAATTTGTGACACAGCCCACAAAGTGAGATTTTTAGTCAATTATGATATGACCGTTGGGGAAGATCTTGCCGCATGTCGCAAGTCTTAGTAATAGTGTGCAACGGAGGGACGTTTTTGAATACCGACGTTAATTCATATCAAAATTATTTCATTTGATTGTTTGTCGTATAAAAAAGCCAGTGCTATACTTATAACTAAGAAGTCTCAGACAGAAATTTCAAATTCTTATTTAGATGTGTCTACCTTTGACAAAATACACAAAATTAAATTTCTATTCAGACTATGCTGATGGCTGCAACTTGTATTCAACAGACGGCAATATCCTTGTTACCGACTGTCGTGAGTCAAGAGATGAAACAGAACGTCAGTTTCACTTCCGCAATTACGTCAGTAGTGCTGCGCATTTGGAAGCAGTTTTTAGATAACGACATTTATTTTCGAAATATATATTTATTCTAAATGATTTATTCGCAGTGGAAGATTATACCGTTTGTTGCAAGTAGTATACTGAGGAGATGTTTTAGTAATGATAATTGTTTCTTAAAATATACGAAAAGATTTATACTGACAAAATAGTTGAGCTATATACGACTTCATTAATATTCAAATAATCTTCACGACAAATCACGACAAATGTTTATAATGGCTCATCCATTACCATTCTTAATCATCATAATCATCATCCATACTTAAGAATATTAAAAGAGATTTGAAGATTATGATATTTATTTCAAATCTGAGTAGTTGCTGAAAAATAATGAAAGGCTATAAAAATACATAGATTTTTTATCGTTCAATAAATAAATAAGCAGCTATTAGTTTTAAAGGACACCAATAACTCAGACAGACATTTCATACTCTTATACAAACGTCTTTTCTTTTGACAGAACACACAAAATTAAATTTCTATTCAGACTACGCTGATGGCTGTGACTTGTCTTCAACAGACGGCAATGTCCTTGTGTTACCGACTGTCGCGAGTCGCGATATGAAACAGAACGTCAGTACCACTTCCGCAATTACGTCAGTAATACTGTCAACTTCAAAGACGTTTTATCATAGTGATTTTCTTTTAAAATATATATATAAAGAGATTTATGTGGATACTGAAAAAATAGTCCAGCTATTTTATATTGAGGTATTTTTCTCAAAGATAAATATTAAAAATGGGTACTTAATATGTGTACTGTTTCAATATTCAAATAAACGTGTAAAATCGGAGCAAGACGAGAATCTTCTATTTTATTTTTATACATTTTCGGTATCGTCACAAAATCCACTTAAAATTTAATTAATATTCGTAATATGATAGCTGCGAGTTGCCTTCAGCTGCCTTCAACAGACGACACAAGCCTTATATTACTTACTGTCGCGAGTCGCGGGATGAATCGAAACCACAGTTTCACTTCCGCAATTATGTCAGTATACTCTAAACTTGAGATACGTATTTCATGATGATGTTATTTTTCAATATACATAAATAGATTTATGTACAGAGTGAAACAAATGTTCAGCTATTTTACAATTATAGTAACGAAATTATGTCAAATATATATACTTTGAAACTTAAGCTGTTCATCTTTTCCATATTTAAATAAACTTAGTAAATAAGGAGTTAATCAAAAAACACGTATTTTCAATGTTTATTGGGATGTCGGTAGCGATAGCGATATTTTGACAGAATACTTAAAATTTAATTTCTATTCGTAACATGAAAGCTGCGAGTTTCCTTCAACATGCCTTCACCAGACGGCAATATCCTTATATTACCGACTGTCGCGAGTTGCGGAATGAAACGGAATGACAGTTCGACTTCTGAAATTACGTCAGTATTATATGATGAACGTCAGGCTACGAGTTAACTTCAGCAGACAGTATCTCTGACAGTTTCCAGTCGCGGGATGAAAAGTACCTAAAGTTTCTCTAACACAGTTACGTCAGTATTGCAATATACATATACTGGCTATAAATTGGCAATGTGAATTGTTCACATTTCCTTAAATTTACGCGGATGAAGTCGCGGGTGTTTGCAAGCTTACGGAGACGAGAATATCCGTATGGTACCGACTGCCGCGAGTGCGGGATGAAGCGAAACGACAGTTACACTTCCGCAATTTTGTCAGTATTGCTGTAACTTTGAAGATGTTTTGGTATAATTGTGTTTCTGAATATTTCTTTGGGCAACTGCGTATAAAGCAACGACATACGTCTTGACTGCGTGTAAGGCGAAAGGACATAAAATGTTTCCCAAGTAGGATAGGGTAGTATAAGTAACCGCGTTGTACAAAAGTAAGCAGAGTTATTATCTAATCCTAGAACAACATTACATGGCATACCTAAATTTTCAAATTTACTTTATTATAACCGGTAGATATTCATCATATCCTCATCATTATCACAACCCATTATTATTCCACCACTGGCCACGGGTCTCCCAATGAGAAGGATTTACACCACCACCCTACCATAAAAATAACTTCATCGACTTATGCAATAAGTAATAAAACTACTAAGGACAAGTAATAAAACTCCGTTTTCAAAAATCCGTAAAAGTAGAGAAGTACTGCAAATCTCTAAAGTCAAAGTCTGTTTATGTAATAATACATAATCCAATATATTGTTGGGTAACAAATAGATTTTTTAATCAAAGTATGATTAAAATAAATAAATATTATATGAACAATTAGTTCAAATAGATAACCTGTATAAAAACGAAAACAATATCGTTTTAACAAACACAAAGTATACTAATCTAAATAATTTTTCGACTATTCGTATTCGTTAGACACTAGTAATAACTATACATATTTGATAACGACAAGTTTCAACGAGAAACGAAGCACGTAGTCCCAGAAGGGCCTATTTATTACATTTTTGTGTAGTCACAACACGGACCTATAAATAAGAGGGCCCAAATTGTTCTTTTTCCATTCAAACATGTCAGAAACAAATGTAGTGCCGCCAGTATTATAAATTATCATTTAAAACGTCCTCCCCAGCTTTACACTGCGGTTTGCAATGCTTACTAATATTATAGCGGATATACATAGGGTTGTCACTTAATAATTGTTATTTATTCCTTTCTTATTTTGAAGATTCTCTAAATTTTATTTTTCCAAACTTAGGTAGGTATACTCGTGTTAGAGTAAGTAGGTTACACATTAAAACTTAGGTAGGTATGTAAATAATCAGTGAACAAAACTAGACGACTGTGTCCTTCTTATAGCCAGTAAATGACACAATTCAACATTTTACCAAAAATTAATGGTAAAACATTATAAAAATTATGGCTAAATCACTATAACAAACTATGCAGGGTTGTGAACATGTCAGCTTGTGTTGTGTGATGGCTTGTGAACTACATATATTATACAGTAATAACAATGAAAAACAATTACGATAATGTTGATGATGAGATAACCAAACAAATATAAAAATAAAAAAGTGTGTAATGACAAACACACACATGAAAGTGGATCAAACCTGGCAAAAATACTGACACTATTAGTATATTAGCCGTCAAAAAAAACGAATATTCAAAATGTTGAACAAGTGACAACCCTGCAAGTGGTAGTTTGGCCAAAACCTTTAAATGTCAGACAACGTGCCAAGTTATCGTCCGTACTTTTTGCTCAACCGCGAAAAGTAGTTTGATCTAGAGGACTGCCAAGTAAACCTCCCATTGGAAAATTTATACTATGAACAGAGTTGTCTACGATTCTTTGTCAACTTTGTTATTCTATGATCTATCTCTATGACTTTTGCATGTACAAGTGAGTAGGTATGCAATGTTAGTCTATTGCGTAATATTTCGAATTTATGGGATTCTAATTCTAAGCCTTTTTTACCTTGAGGCTTTTTTATGGTTATAATTATGACCTTCATTAACATAGCACGAGTGATAGTGGCGATGGATTTCTCATTGAATACACGCATCCCTAATTTTTATAAATTACGTCAATAAAGCTTTTACAACAATTTTTTAAAACTTTAATTACCTTTATAAATAAACCTACATGTTTAAAAATTACCAAAAAAACCCGTAAGGGTATATAAAGTATATCAGGACTTAACTACTTCTAAGACTCCTATCACTATAATGATATATATGAGATAAAAAGAAATTATATTTAAAGTCGATAACATAATTCCCAGGTCAATAATGGCAATCGACTATTCACCAAGCATCCACCACCGTATAAAAGTGGCAAACGAGACGCCAGTCCATGTATTTCATATTAAGGATCGATTAACGCTCAAAGCGTATGTGAAAAAATACTTGTGATAACAAACTAAGTCCCACCTTCATTATTACTGTACTTGTACTAAATGCCTCTACAAAACGCACCGGGAAACGCTGTAGAAATTCACGCAAAGGAAATTTATGAGATGAGAAAATATATTTCTATGCGCTTATTTCCCTAACTTTCATAGATAAAAATAAAAAAATAGATATGTCAGAATGTAGCCAGGTGGGAGAACTCATGTAGTTTGACCGAGGAGGTACCACTGCCACCCTCATTATCCTCCATGAAGCAATTAATTGTGTTTCGGTTTGGAGAGGTGTGGGTTTTTTATATCTAAACCTAGCTATAAGACAGACGGGCTACCTGATGGTAAGTAGTCACCGCCAGGGGGAGCGCCAATGCATCGCCGGCTTTGGAGGAGAGCTCTTTTCGCGCCTTTTTTGAAGAACCCCATGTCATAGTGCATCGGGAATACCTCGGGAGGAAACTAATTCCACATCTCGCACGTACGAGGTAAAAATGAGAGTGCAAACCGAACTGTTGAAGACTGAAACCTTATTCTTCGGCGAGTGGTGCGATGGTGGAAATGTGATGTAAGCATCAGATCGAACAGTTCACTGGAGAACTCACCATTATAGAGCCTATAATATAAACAAAGAAATCCCTTGCCGGCTATACTTAAAAGCGAGGCGAACATCTTAGTCCTCAAGGGTAGCAACGCATCTGTGTCAACCTCAAGTACGATACAATCGAACTCCGGGATGATCAATATGATGTCCATGGGCGGCAGTGACCGCTTACCATCAGGCGGACTGCATGCTTGTTTGCTACCTTAAGACGATCAAAAATGTAGAAAACGCATTGTTAAAATAATTGGCAGTCATAGGGACTGCTGATAAAAGTGAAAACTTATAACTCAAATCAACCACAGTCCCTATCTCTCAAATGACGATATGGTAATGTGGTCAACACAAGTTAACATTGTTGTTTAGTGCGTAATGTTTCACGCCGTATAGCGATTTTCCTATCAGTGACTACTTGCGTGCTAAATACGTAATTGCGTATAGCACAGCTATACGATACGCCACATCGATGCGTGAAAGAGAGAGCGCGAAGGGTGAGGTTTGGGGCGCAGCACTGTCGCCGAGCGCGTTCAGTTGATTCTTGTGAGCGGTGCTCAGGATCAAAACGAAGTAGTAACTGTAAATAGCTAACATAATTTGAGTTTACTCGTTAAGTATTTATAGACCATTTTGCAATACATTAAGCGTAAATATGGCTCTGTCGTTGCTTTAAAGTTTCACTTCAAAAATATGCCAAATGCAAGTAACACCCGCACACAAAGTGCTACACATAAAAAAGTGCAATATTTAACGCTGCTTAGCTATCAAATTATGTGTAATTTCGTCAGCAATTATTTACTGTTTAAAATTGTATTACATGCTGACACGTCCAACAAAAGGCCACCAAAATCATTTGTATGATGATGTATCTACTTAGTTCGATACAAAATAAGTTATTGGACTTCATAATACGAATCGATCGATTATCTGTCTCAAAGTCGCTTTGTTATATTATTCAATTTAGTCGTATGTTAGCCCATATAAAAGTACTTGAGATATAAAACTAACCGCCACCTTCATCATTACTGTACTTCTGCGTAAATGCCTCTTCATAACGCACCGCGTAACTCCACGGTAGAAATAAACGCAAAGAAAAAATATGAGATGAAAAATATACTTCTATGCGATTAGTATGTTATAATGTAATATGTAGCCAGGTGGTAGAACTCATGTGGTTCCGCTCAGAAGGTACCACCGCCACCCTCATAATCCTCCGTGAAGCAATTAATTGTGTTTCGGTTTGGAGAGGCGTGGTTGCCGGCT
>DWNR01004331.1:0-10975 GCA_018250455.1 Polygonus leo
TTTATACAAAAAATAAAACCGACTTCAAAATGCACTAAAAAGTATAAAATAATAAGAATAAAAAAAAAAAGTAAAAAGTATAAAATAATTTAAAATTTTCATGTCGCTGCCAAGTGTAATATGAAGAGAAGAAGGAGATGCCGACTGCATTTGGCACCAACGTTAAAATTTTAAATTATTTTATACTTTTTAGTGCATTTTGAAGTCGGTTTTATTTTCTGTTTAAATTTTTTTATGTCGTATTTATGTTACAGGACCAAGCATGCGTAAAGCGTTGTGTTTACACTAATGAAGACATTAAAATAACATTTTTGGCAAGAAATTCCTTGGCTCAGTGCAAGCACGTGTATCGGTGAATGCACTAGGCAACATTGTTACCTACCTATTTTTATGTAGTTGATATAGCTACTAAGTTATACACACAAAAATTGTACAAAAATAATTTGTGAAATGCATCTTCACCACATTCGGCATACATTATTATACCTATGTCGTATCATACCGTGAATGAAATATCATATTTGTAAGTTTATTTCATAAATACCTACCTACTGATACTGATTCGTTTTAGAGAATGAATATTGATGAACCCCGGCTGGCACTTGGCTGACTTTTCAAAAAGGGTGTGAGTAGAGCTCTCTCTCAAAATCTAAATGTCCATAGGTTATAGTGACAAATAATTATACTTATAATTACTTAATACTACTCTGTCTTGTCTGTTTTATTTAAGTAAGATATTATTTTTTATCCGTATCTTAAAAAATATTTTATCGATACATTATTTATATTGTTATATATTATATTATATGATGCGCAAAGTCTAAGAACAAATATATACTATTAGAACACATCTCGTGTAAGATTTACTTTTCCTGGTCAACACTAAGAATACACTGTATACGTAACAGTAACGCTTAAGTAAAATACTATAATATTATACAAATAACAGTAATACCCTAGTGGTTATGTGAGTAATAAGGGATTAAATTCCTAACTAGAAAATAATAATCAGTTTCTATTTGGCGAAGGAAAACATCGCGAGTAAACTTATGTGCCAGAGCGGTGGACTCTAACCTTTGAATCCTTGGTACTGGTCTGGTCCGTGCCTAGCAGTGGGATAAAAATTGGTTGATGGACACAATGCCGGGATGTTTTGATTTGATCTGATGGTTGATTGACTTTTAATGACCAAATATTGAAAATCACACCTGTAAAGAATGAAACCTAAAACCGCATGTTATTTTAATTGTGACGTGCTTGTCATCATTTGGGACTTGTTTTGAATTTGGGACTACTAAGTGTATTAATATTATTTACGTACTCATTAATACATATTGATGCCCTTAGGGCGATAACGTGTAATCGACCCACATGAAAAAATATTTACGTAGGAATTTTACTATTTATCTCCGAAGATACTCGTAATAAATACACCTACTCGCTCTATGTGCATAAAAACAGACCAATTGATAAAACAACCATAAAATAAAAAATCTCTTCTATTTCTGAAGGTCACATAAAAATGTTTTCTACAAATTTTACTCAGAAAATTCGATGTGATAATGTTTACGCCTACTCGTGATAAATTATACGTTTTCGAAAGTTTTGAGCAGTTCAAATTTTCGCGATCAAATGTCTTAACACCATGCCTTGGTAAGACTTCTTTTTTCAAAAATATTTATCTCTGAAAGACGAAATTAAAGAAATGTGATATCAACTGCCGTAAGGATAGTGCCTATAATCTTATCTACCCTGAAACCCACATGTATCTTTTCGTAAAGTACAACCAGAATTTGAATAAACTAACCAGTTTATTCAATTTATAAAAAAAAATATTTTGACTCGTTCTTTATCTTTACAAATGTGTAATAAATTTCTTGGCTCCCGCCCGTACTTGATCTCAATATAACAATGTAAATAGAAATACCATTCGAAAATATTTTCAGATATCAAATAATAATCATAATTATTATTGCGTTTTCCTTAAGAACCAAAACTAAATTAATATCACTAGCTAATATTTTGCAGTGAACCAGTCTCACAGCATAAAACATTATGCTATGCGAGTAGGAACAAGAACAATGTTAAAATAAACACTAGCGTACATTCCGGGCACTGGATTTTTACTGCAAAGCTTGATAAAATTGTATCTCGTAACATACGAATGAACAAAGAGAAAATAAATCGAAAGAAATATATTTTGCTTAAACGAACACGTCTACCATTTCATGAAACACCCATACATCTTTCAACAAATTACGGAATTACTATAATTATAAAAGATTAAATAAAAAAAAAAAACAAAATATCCACAACGCTAATCAGAGAAAGTGTTTCAAAAGTGTTATGTGCCCTGATTTTGTAAATGCCTATATATTTTTTTAATTCCTTTATAAACCTTTTTCATTGTTATTTCATAGATAACAGATTCAAAATTACCTTTATATGAAGACAAGGATCTGAATAAATATGAGCTATGCTTATTTCTAAAATGTTAACTACGAATTTGGATTGAGAATTTATTACGTACGTACTACCAATTAGAACAAAAATATATATACCCATCCACATGTAAGTAAACCCATATTTCAGATGCCGTGAGTCGTGATTCATTCATTAACAAACAGATAATAAACGTAGATAATGCCACTTCTGTATGCAACATTTTTAAAATGCCTGTTAAATTAAATTAAAGGTAAATGAAAAAACGAAAGTAAAAACTTGAAAGTAATATAAACGTAAAAACATTTAATAATATATATATATATATATTATTTGTTCTCCTATATTACTTATTATGAGTTCACTTCCTACTCGTTTAAGCATTTATAATATGTAGTCTAACATTGGAATTGGAGGTAATTGGAAGTAATTAAGGTCAAACTCAATGATATTGTTAATTTTGTACGTATTATCGTATCGATCGTTAATAATATTTCAGTTTTCTGGTGATATAATAATATTTTTTATAATTACGTTATACTTTGATGCCACATCTGTTATACTTTTTTTCTGATTGTTAAAGTTATTGTAGATTAAGGACGATTTAGGATACATACGGACAAAATAATATGAGGCAGTAGCTCGTTAACAAATAGATTTTCTGATAGAATGATGATTAGAAAAATTGATGATCTGAAGGAGACGGAACTTGTTGGATACAGAAAGTATATGACCAAAAAGCGGCCCTCCTTGCGGCCCAAGCAAATTATCAGCAGTGCCAGTGGAACTTAAGGTTGAAGGGTGATGATTGTTTATTCTATTGTATCGTATAATTCCGATTGTTTCGTCGAATAAGTTAGGTCGGTAGAAAAGCCGGCTATAGACTTTGTCTATACGTGTTAGTTAAAATATTCACCTGCATTTGTTTTAATGACGATTTATATATACCTACCGTAGGTATTAACTACCTACCGTAGGTATATATATATACCTACGGTAGGTATACCTACGGTAGGTATTAACTACCTACCGTAGGTATATATAAATCATACTCAAAACGGATTTTAATTAATATCCTATGAGCTTTGTATAAATGATACTCAATACGGATTTTAATTAATATCCTATGAGCTTTGAACGATGAACTTCTGTCCTATAAAATAATAAGTTATAAACTTCTGTTCTAAAAATAATGAGTTATAAACTATGATAATGATTATGAAGCTGTTTAGAAGATGTATGTCCGAAAATTGCGTGAGAATCATGATATGAAATGTACGTTGGCCCATGCTTTATGTACCATTAAGCCGCGCTGTCAGCAATCTTATGGTGTGTCAACCATTAATGTGACAAAATCAAGATGTTTGTATCCAAGATTTATTATTATGTGCTTCAAATATGCAAATTAATGTAATGTTTTAAGCCCATATAGATAAGTGTCTCGATAAGACTAAAAATTGTCAAATATTCAATTCTAACCCGAAATAAGCGGCGTTTTTATGACTATTCTATGACATAAGATGGATTTGAGTGTACCTTATAGCAATTATTTTTGGCCTCGTTCCCCATTCTGCATCATCTATCATGGTGAGAGCTTCAAAATATAGGCAGAATTTAGATATTTCGAAAAATAAATTAAAATTTTTGTATGGTGCGGCGGATGTGGTGGCAATGGCGACATTTAATTTATAGTTATGTGTTGCATTGCTTATAAATTGTACATAATTAGGTACTGCAGTCATATTTTTAAGTAAAATGTAATGTTTTTGGTGACATTATCTATGGCTTCGGGCATTACTTTAATTACGATATCGTGCTGTTTCACATCATTAATTTAAAACATCTATCACTAAAATTATGGCTTACTAAAATTATGGGTAACTTCAGGATTTTTGGGATTACTATGATACTTTACTCGATGTGGCGTAATTAGAATTCAAGTTAACTTAAACAATAATTCTGTGACAAAAATGATTCTAAGTAGACTTTAAATTCTCTTCTCTGAATTATTTAACTCAAAATTGGTTGATTTCTTGCATTTTCTCTGAATTTGCATTGATTATAAACACTAAGATTGAAAAGTTTTGAAGACATCAGTGTTTCTTCTCGATTTTCACATGAACCTTATTAAAATTACCTACTTCAAAATAGAGGTGTGATGTTATCCTGCATGTATTTTTACTATGGATGTTCACCGATATTTCCGTCAATTGTGGACCGATAATAATTTTTCCTGTGTTCACTATAGCGCCCAGGTGGCTTATTTTGTCATAATTATTTCCAGAGACTTCCAGAATAGTTACAGGAAGAACGTAGTGACGGGAATATTTTTTTTGTTTATAAACTGATTTTGATGGTTTTTCGCTATGGGTTCGGTATAGAGCCGAGATGGTTTTATTTTTCTTTCATAATTATTTGACATTCATCTTCGAATTCCTCAAAATTAAATAAAACTTGCGTAGTTAATATGGTATCCTAAAGTACACGTACAATTAATTGTGGCCTGAATGTTTTTTAGGAAAGGCAAAATTCTGCTGATGCTGAAGTACCTACTGCAGTCAAATCTGGAGCTCTGTGGTATACTAAGTAGAACTACAGACAATTTTAGTCACAACTCTTTAGTTTTGAATTTCTGATGATCAGGGAAAATTGCATTATTCTAGTTTTTGAAGTAGCATACTGCAATTTTTTACATATGTTTTATAATATATGCACAACATTTTTATACTTAATATCTTGATATAAAGCATAAAAATGTTTATACATAAGATATACCAGCTTCGGAAAACACTACATTTACTAAGATGAAAGATCTTAAAGCGAATAATAAGTCATTCATTTTGATGTCTGCCTAGAATTTTTCTATATTTGTAGTAAATTTGTATACTTAGTGCTTAGATTTCGATCGTAAAGTGTGATTCTTGAACACTTATCTATTAAAACAGTATGATGTCACTCACTGTTTTTGAAAACCAGTGTGTCGTGTATGTTTGTGATGGGCTTAAATTATATAACATCTGTTTTATGTGTTTAAGCCAATCTTTTTAATTGGTATTGATACTTTGATTTGTAAAAATAACATGTTGACATTTTGCTTATAAATATTTTGTTACTACAGGAAAAATAAACTTTCCAGGTGGCCTATGAAATCTTTTGTTATTTCAATTTCTTAAAATAACATTTACATCAAGATGCAATAAAAACTTCTTGCCGAGCATCGTTTTGATGTAATGAAGTTTTATTTTATCTTTCCATATATATTTACATATATTGTTTTTGTAACGTAATGTCAATAAAAAATATTAAGTTGTTGCTCAAAAAAATTAGTATATACTCATGTATAAATTACAAGTTCTTTATTCCTTTTTTCTATCAAGAAGTTAAACATGGAATGTACGATATTATTATATTGCTTTGTGCAAATTAAGTTACATCTTTATCCAATTATTCACAAATAAGGTATAAGTTATTATTTGCTTGGTCACGACTCATTTATGAATAGGTCAAGAGTACTCACTGAAACCAATTATGGTTGCTATCCCTGAAAACCTAAAAATTTCTCCATAAAAAACATAATACTAACTGGAGTCAAACATTTCATGAAACAAAAATCAAGTAATTTTAATTAATAAGCAAACAAAAACCGTTTTATAGTTTGATGTCGGTGAAGCTAAGTGCTGTAGGGTAAAGAGTAGAATATCTGTCTTTCTGCACATCTGGCATTGTTTTTCATAGCTGGCACACTTGGTACTAATAATCTGGCAAATTCGAGTCGGACTCGCACATTAAAGGTTTCGTACCAACAGATTGCGTTGTGACTTGTGACCAATAGGAGATGTAATTTTATTCGCAATTTTACGATAAAACTCCCAAAATACCCGTTTTTTGTGTGGACCAGTGTCTATTTGCAACTTTTCTTTATTTTAGTATGTCTATTTTGTTATAATGTTCAAACTTATAGATACCTACTCTGTGAAAATCTCATGTGTCTAGTTATGACGGTTCAAAATATATGCTTAAAAATGACGGAGCTATCAGTTGCTTGTGTGGGGCCCCTAGTTTATATTCAACTTTTTTTTTATTTTTAGTATTTATTTTTATAGCGGCTATAGAAATCAGTGAATATTTAAAGCTTCCACTCAATACTGATTCCTGAAACAGAGGCCTGTGATAGACGGGTCCCGTAGACAACCTTTGTGTAGAGAGCCCTAAGAGTATAAAAAATGGTTTTTCTCTTTTTACTTTATTTATATTTTCTAAAGTCAAAAGTGTCATTAGTTGTAAATACAATGTAAATTAATATAAATCAAATCCATTAAAGTATATAAAAAAGTAGTACACATGTAGTATTATTTATATCTTCCATTCGCACAGTCACTTTGTGAATGTAACAATATCGATGTGTATTGTAATGACTCATGGCATGCACATGTTGACCTACGCTTTGTATGTATACATAACATGTTATAGAGCCGGTACTATTGGGTGCGAATAAGGGAATAATTATGTAGTAGGACTCGCGCTGCGTCGATGTAGCCCGCAGTACGTGACGAGACTTTGTGGTGCGCGCGCGCATTTGACATTTGAATTTTCTTCCATTTTCTGACACGAACATAAGGTAAGCTTTAATAATGCCACTCGTCTTAAAAATCCAAATTCATAGATAATAAAAATTATCAAATATTATTAAAATTGAAAGGCTTCATGCCTCGGTGAGTTCGACTTTGATTTGGCATTCTTTGTTTATGTCGGCTTCGATCAGTGATCTAGGCTTTTGTGTGTACTGAAAAATGTGCAATACTGTTGTCTAAATTCAATAAATAAACGAATATAGAATACGAATACACATAGTATACGAATTGATAGTTACCTTATTTAAGATATTAATGGAATAAAAACATTTGTTTTAAGTCATCAATTCTAATACTAGGTAAGTACGAAAAATTGACTCACAGTGCAATTATTACGCATATACCTATAGTTATACATATTTGAGAAAAGATATAAATAAGATATTTGGACAAGTGCGCCAAAATATACCCGATTTCAAGTTTAATTTTTGAAGGATTTTTTTACTCTGTGTGGGATGTAAAACTAATGAAACACTAGCTGACCCCGAAAATTTTGTCTATACATATAAAATATTAAATCCTTATTAATAAATGGGGGTGGTTGTAGAAGGGTCTAAATTTAGGGCCAAAATTTTCTGAAGCCTGATGATAAAATATAAAAAAAAAAACAAAAATGGAAGATATAATCTTCATAGGGCCACTCTTATCACCTAAAGGCATAAAAATAGCCTAAAATATATTCTCAGACATACCAAATCTACACGAAAAAAATCATAAATACCTATCGGTAAGGCGTTTCGGAGGAGTTCAATAACAAACACTGTGCTACGAGTTTTTAAATATATTTTGAATATCTTAGAAGAAGACTTGAGAAGCTTGATTGTTTATTTTATATAACTTATTATAATAAATGCAATCATATTCATAATACAAATATTCAGTTGAAATTATGTTCTGTCTAGCAATCAAAAGAAGCCCTTTAGAAAGCTTTTCGCTATGGAAACCTCATAATAATTTGCTTTTGAAACGAAAATTTCATAAATGCATTATTAAAAATATTGTGAAATACAGTGAACTATTTCTATAAAAAATGTATATTGCATCAAGTATGAACTACGTAATGTACTCGTATTTTATAATTGAAATTAAGTTTTACTTAGTCTAGCTTATCAGATCGTGTAATATGTAGGTATAAAAAATAAATAATATTCATAGGTATGTTTGTCTAACGCCTAATGCAGACTCTGTGAATAATAGCCCTTAATACACTTTAATAATATCAGGGTGCGCATATAGGTGCCCTCTATGTTTTTAAATATACTATATAGATTTTAATACAATATATTTAATATTATATAAAACGTTTTTATCTACGGTTTATCAAAAGGTTTTGTACAATGTGTTGGTGTTTCAGAGTAACGTTTTCGGAAAAATATAAACAAATTTATGAATTTAGGTTTTACTGAGATTTATATTCAGTGACAATGTCAAGCAATAATAATCCATCCAAAACTTTTGATAGCATTCTTAAGTATGGGTCTAGCATCCCAATTATACCTGTAAAGTAATAAACACAAAAAATGATACATACGTGAGGTACTAAAATTCACAATATTTTGTTTTTATGTTGAGATTTAATAAAACTAAAAGCAACGTAGAAAATCTATAAATATTATAAAAATAAAGTCATCTGCTGCTTCTTTTGCCTATTTGTCTGTCTGTTTGTTTGAAAGCGATATGCTGAATAAAAAAACGTACGGACGGATTTTTTACGGTGTCCCATGTGATTTAGTAATTATTAATTTCAGGAATTCAGGAAAGTTTGGATATACAAATCATTAAGTTGTACAAATTGATTGAACGATGATTGTTGAAGATGTTGGAAATATTATTTCGATCGAGCTTTACTAGCGTACGTCGCGTACCGTTAGAATTAAATGAAAATGACGGAATTATTCCTCTTAAAAGAATTACAATGAAATCATGACGAGCATATGTACTATGTTTTGTATACATCACAATAACTAATTTCATTTTTTAATGGTAAAATCAAAATTAACTTCGTTTATTTAATTGTACTAAACATCAATTAACATTAATGTTTATCATCTATATATATAAATTATTTGAAAAATGATAGATATAAAATTTAGGTTTTATAGTTTTTATAGTTTAAGAGATGAGCACAGGATAAACGTAAAATAATATATGTACAGTAAAGGTACTTAAACGTGTAACGTATTGTTCAATTGGTTAACAAAAAAAAATACAAAATAGTTCAGATGTAATTATCCTTTACATTTGTTAATGTAAATAATTGGATCATGTAACGTACACGCTTTCTAATGTTGGTAAAAAACTCGTCGGTTAGGATGGACATTAAAATAGAGTATGAAAGATATTTAAATAGAATCTCTGTTACCGACAAGTATTGTACACAAAATGTTTAAACTATTAATACATCCAACCTACGCTTTGAGTTCTCTAAAAACAAGTTTAACTGCGTATTTTTTGCAAAAATATGAAAAACTTAATAAAATAAAACGAATTTGTGGTTCATCAACTTGCGTCCGGCGAAGGAGAGCGCGACCTTGACTGCGGTTAAGCGCAAGCTGCCCCCAGGGGCATACGTTGCGTGTGTTTATTTATAATTATACAACAACAAAATTTCCCAAGTGCGAGTCAGAATCGTACACAGCGGGTTCTGTAACAATACATGGCGTTTTGACCTATTGGAATGAATTTGTACTTCATCAACTGCGCGTCCAGTGAAAAAGAGTCATGAGTATTAAGATCATGATGCCCCTTAGGGCACAGATTGCGTGTGTTTATTTCTAAATATATAACAACAATAATCGGCCAAGTGTGAGTCGTACTAGGACCAAAAGAGTTCCGTACTAATAGATGAAGTTCTGACCAATTTTTCGAGCGAAGGAGAGCGCGGCCTTGACAGCGGTTAAGCGCATACTGCTCCTCGTTTGTTTGTATTCTTAATTATACAATAACAACAGCAATTGATCAAGTGTGAGTACTCTGAGGGTTCCTTACCAACAGATGGCGTTCTGACCTATTGGAATGAATCATCACGAATTGTAATAATCTATTGGAACGGTTCATCAAGTTATGTTCCGCGAAAAAGAGCGCGAACTTGACTGCGGTTAAGCGCATGCTTCCCCTCGGGGTACACGTTGCTTGTGTTTATTTGATAATAGATATATAATAATAATACTTGGCCAAGTGTAAGTTGCACTCGCACCAAAAGGGTTCCGTACCAACACATGGCGTTCTAAGCAATTGGAATCAATTTGTATCATCAACTTCGTCCAGCACAGGAGAGCGCGACCTTGACTGCGGTTAAGCGCATACTGGGGGAAAAACCGTTATCTAATCTAATATTTTTAAACGAGCAGGCGAAATCTTCGTGATAGGGTCCCGTTAGAATTCCTTGATGAATCCTAAAAACTATAAAATACCAATAAATTAAAATATAATATTAGTGACAAAGTAAAATAAAATTATAATTCAGTCCAATGTCTTTTACTATATCGTTGAGGAAAACATTTTGAGTACCTATACTTACCTGAAATGTACTTTTTGTTGATGTCCATTTGACTATTAATTTTATTAAATTGACCTTCGTCCAAAGAAGTACTACGCTTAATTTTAAATATGTTTATTAATTTACAAAATTACATATTTTATAATGAAGTCTAATTACTTATTCTAGGCCTTAACTTAAAAATTAAATAAACTGACATGCGATGTTCAGTATACGAGTAAATGATCATTGAACAAAAAAATGTTATCTGCACTAAAAGTGTGGCAATTCAATGGTAGAAATATACGTATACATTCAAGAATGCTTATTAAAACTAGAATCAAAATTTTAAAGGGTTAGAATAATCATCATTGTCGCATGTCGCAACCCATTGATACGATTCACACACCCTTAAGATATATTT